>LPNX010403295.1:102692-167355 GCA_001517045.1 Pseudotsuga menziesii
TGTCCTATGCATGTCACCATAATCATACAATAAGATTTAAAATGACCCAAAAATTAGAACTAAGGATAATCCTTAGGGCCCTAATCTCTTTTTTGTAAAATGACTTCAAACCTCGACGTCAATTACCTTTCTTAGAACTGCATGTATGTTCAAGTTATTTTTATCGTAGTAGATCAACGATCCCAAGATGATGATACACCCTATGCCATATACAACAAGTAAACTTAGTACTTGAAAACATAATCAAGTGAGTAAGTCTTATGAAATTACGTTTTTAAGAATAAGAGTAAGATAGATATATATGTATATTTATGTTTTTTGTATATTTTTGGGGTTGTGACACAATGGTATTAGAGCACAGTTACAACATTCGTCCTGAAAAGGACCAACCCTTAAACATAAATAAATAAGAAAACAAAATTATGTTACAGTTTGATTCTCTTTGTAAACAGGAAGATAAAAATCACCTTGATTTTGTAGGAAAAATGGCAGAAGTGGAAATTTCCGCTAAAGGAGAATCCCATCCTAAAGAAAAAAAATATAGAAGAAGGAATTACAATCAATATGAACTCCTAAGAACCGTAAAATATTTAAAACCAATATTGTTGATGGCGACCAGGCAAGCAATAACTCCACGAAATCAAAACTTGAATTGTGCACAAAACCAAACGTACAAAAAAGATGGAATTCAAATCACTCACTCATCCACCATTGATTCCACTCTGATCTACGTGTAACACCCCGGTTTCAACCCTATGGTATTAAATTGCATATGATGTAAATATTGTATTTAATCATGGCATGGAGCTAAAGGGAAATGACCACCATGGATTTAGTATTTTATGTATCGGCGATTAAAATCGGTGTCGATGGTTTATGTGCTAGCGAGGAATGATATGTTTGAGACATCATGTAAAATGCAAATTAATAAAAATACCACAACTAGCTATGCACCACAACGTTAAATAGATGGGGGCATGATTTCACAAGGAATAGGGAGGGGGAAATATTCAAACCCTTGAGCCAATGGGGATAAGCCAATGTCTAAGGGAAAACCCGCAAAGTGGTCAACTACCCTTTTTGTCTTTTATGCCCAGTCATCTAAAGTTGGTAAATGAAGTTATTGCCTTGGGACAGGAAGGGTATGGAGGTCAAATTCAAAGTTGGGGAAGCCACCATTTTTGGAAAATGTGTTTTTGACTTGTGGGGCAAGTAAATGCTTTGGATTGCATGCCCAAGCCATTATGCACCCATTCCTTTCATTTCCTCACCCATTCTCATTCACATGGAGGATCTCTCACATAGTTGAAGCTAATCTCTCTCTCCCTCACGATTTGTCGTCGTTTCTTCATTTCTCCATGCTTAGAATCATTTTTTGTGTTGCTAAGTGAATGGGAAGAAATGGGACACGATTTTTGGGTTTGAGGAGGCCGTTTTTCCCCTGTGATCAAGCTGGGAAATTCCCTCATGATTTCTATAGTTCTCCATTATTCCCCATGGTTAGGAAGTAGTTTTTATGTTGTTGAGTGCATAGGAAACATAGATTCACGTTTTTGGTGTTTGTTGGGGCCATCCTTGTCTCCCTTACATAGATACGGCTTGCTAGGCATTCCCCCCTCATGATTTATGTTGTTTCCTCATTGTTCCATACCCAGATATTCGTTGGTCTGTTGCTCAGTGGTTAGGGAGCCATGATTTCTCGATTTGTGGGTGAATGGAGGTCATATTTGCTCCTGTTATGCCCATAAACATTTTCTATGTTCTGATTCACGATTTGGAGGTTTATCATGGTTGAGTTTGATCCCATATTTCCCAAAACAACTTCCTTGAATCATGTTTTCTCATGCGGGGGTGTTTTCCCCTCGGCCATTTCATTTTGGTTGCCCAAAAATGTTTTGTTCATACCCATAAGTTGTGTGTGGTTGTGTTTGATTAATTGGTTGGATGTGTGTTTGATGTAAAGTGTGGATTTGATGAGTAAGTCCAAGGAACCCCTTTGTTGTTGTGGTGTTTCCTTAATAGCTGTGGAACCCAGTTGTTCATTTTCTTGGATGAACAGTTTGTGAAACCCAACTGTGTGTTGTCTTGACTATGGATGTACGGTATTGCCGTGTGTAAACCCGTTGTTCCCTATTGCCTTGTGGAATCATTCCCATCTCAGGGGTGGCAGCGATACTGAGAGATTGATGAGCACACTAGCCTATGGTTGGGTGAAATGTTGCAACAACGTATCTAGTTGCGGGCCAGCTTCTTCTCTTGACAAGTATTCTTGTGTATTTAATATTTGCAATGAATTTGTTTATGAATTAATCTGAACATGATGAATGCTTGAATGTTTTTTCTTCCACTATATTTACATGTCTTATGCATATGTATATGTTTTTATGTCAATGAATTTGATTTTATGTTTATGTTCATGGGGCTAGATTTCCTGTTTAATAGCAGCAGCCTAGTTGCGTCCTCTCCATCGTTGGTATGAGGGGTGGGGACGTGACAGTGTAGTATCAGAGCTCATGTTGCAACTTTTGTCCTCAATGGGCCATAAAGAATCAACCTCTATGCGAAGAGGCAAACAACAAAATTCCAATTTTTCTAAGTGTTAAGAATTTCATTGTCGGCTGAGAAAGCTGATGTCGAGCCGAAAAGTCAGTTGAGTTGGCTAGAGGGGGCTGATAGGGATGGAAACGATAGTGTCGGGAAGGTTAGCCGAAATGTGCTGATAGCATTGATGAGAAGTGGTGAAGGGAGCTGATGAAGATCGCATTGATACATCGTCTTGAAACGCTGAGTCAAGCTGAAGGCGTCAACGGGAAAGGCTAAACTTCATCGACAATAGAAGAAGACTGAAAAATATCTAAGTGTGTGAAAATTGGCAGCAAAAAGGAAAAATTTCACCGATGACAGAAGAAGACCGAGAAATCTGTAAGTGTGGGAAAATCGATAGCAAAACGAAGAATTTTGTTGATACGTAGGCTATGTTGTCTGGTTTTCGTCGACACATAGGAGGGAGTTGGCTGAGTTCTTCCAACCATAGAGAAAGATGGGGAAAAAAATTTGAAAATTTTCTTAAGCGTTTGTTGTGGTCGGCTTAGTTGGATGAAGTTGAGGAGACACATGTCGGCTCAGTTAGACGGAGTAGAGCCGATGCATGTTGACATGAGAGGAGAATATTTGAGTCGAAATGTGTCGAGTGGAAGCTAATATTTTCACTAATGCATGTCGGGAAAAATGGAGAAACTTTGTCGATACATCGCCGTGAAAGGGAGATTCGAGCTGAAAAAGAAGAGAAGAATTTTTTTTTAGAGAATTTCTCTAAGTATTGAAAAGTCAGAAAAATATTGACGAGTTTGTTGATACGTCGACTGGGTTGGACTGAGTTTCGTCGACACATGTCGGTCAAACTTGGGGACTTTTGTCGACAACAGAGTATGGACATGTCAGGCAAAATGAAGGAATTTTTTCGACGTGTCGAGTGGGAAGTTGAAATTTTTTTGACACATTGGAAGGAGTCACCTAAATTTTGCTAACGGTGGGGAAAAGGAGAGAAAACTTCAAAAATTCCCTAAGTATTTTGTTTGATTTTTGGCTTAGCTAGCTGAAGCAGAACCATCGTGTGTCAATGAAAAAGGGAGAATGAAGCCCCATACATATCGGTGGGAGAAGGAGAATTGACCCGATGCGTGTCGGGTAGAAGTTGAAGTTTTTGCCGAAACGCGATGGGTGAAAAGGAATAATTTTTCCAACGTAGTGGAAGGTTTGATCGAAAGTAAGTCTAGAATTTTTTCGACGCAGCGGAAGGATCGATCGGAAGAAAATTTGAAAGTTTTTTGATGCAGCAAAAGGCTTGATCGAAAAAAATTCAGAAATGTTTTCGACGCAGCGGAAGGTTCGATCAGAAGGAATCAGGAAAAGGTGCCAATATGTGTTGGACAAATGTCAAAAATTTTGCTGACACATCGGAGGAAAGAGGTAAATTAGTTGATCAGATGAAAAGTCTAATTTGCTCCAAAACTAAAATCCAATAGGTTTTCAGTAAGAATTACAGGGGTCAAAAAGTTAAAAATCACAGTGGGTTTGTACGCCATATTGTGTGAAATCCAATAATTTACGAAAAAAATAAAAAATGAGGACACTTCCCTCAACCTGCCCTGCAGTGGTGCAGGGAATCCACAAGGGGAAAAGCCCCCTTAACCCTTGTTCTCCCTTGAGGCAGCCATTGTTTTAGAAGAAAAGTATATGTTTTGAAAAGCTATCAACATATGATTTTTCCGATGCAGGTAAGAAATTTATAATTCCTAAGAATGTTGTGCAGCTAGCAATGGTGTTCCTGAGCAATATTTTGCAGAGTTGCAAGGAAGAAAATAAAAGGATGATTAAGGCTTTGGTAGAGAAAACCCAGTTGACTACAACCATGCTACAAAGTTTGGCAGATCTCTAAAGGCAGATAAACTCTGGGCATCAACTAACAAAAATAGAAGGGAGTAGGATAAATTCCCACCAAAAGGATGTGAAGCTTGACCCAAGGAAGAAAGGTTCAAGCCTTCTCACCTCCTAAATCAGCAAAGGAAAATCATTTGTCAACTATGGTTGAAGTGGCAGGTAAGATTGTTGAGAAATCTATTTCTATTTTGATTGAAGATGGATCCACTCATAGTTATATCACCCCTGGACTTGTGAGATGTGCACTTTGAAGAAGTCAAAGCATAGAAGGTCATGGTTAGTTCGACTATCCACTAGAACCGGGAGGAAGTCAGTGAGGTGGTGAAGAAATGTCCATTGGTCATGGATGGATTAGTCACCTGTGCAAATCTGAATGTTTTGTCACTTGGATCCTATGATGTCCTCATCGGAATGGATTGGTTGGAAGCACCAGAGCAAATATTGATTGTTACAACAAGACTTTTGAGTGCTTGAATGGAAAAGGAAACCTAAGGGTTGTGAAAGGAATTCTAAAAGTGATCCCTAGTAGGAATATTTCAGCAATACAACTCAAGAAGTTCTGTGGGAAGTGTTGTAAAGTGTGTGCATCTCATGTTTTGGAGGCGGCAGAGAATGATACTCATAGGTTGGAGGGCTGTCATGTGTTTCTGGAATTCATGAATGTTTTTCCTGATGGAATTCCAAGGTTTCCTCCAAAGAGGGACATCGATTTTACAATTGAACTTGTACCAGGTAAAGCATTAGTGTCCAAGACACCCTACAGGGTGAGTACACCAAAAATGATAGAGCTAAAGATGTAGCTACAAGAGATGTGGGAAAAGAACTATATTAGACCAAGTGTGTCCCTGTGGGGAGCACCAATTTGGTTTGAGAAGGAGAAATATTATATACTCTGATTGTGTATTGATCACAGATAGCTGAGAAAAGTCACCGTGAAGAACAAGTATCCTTTTCCTAGGATTGATCACCTCTTTGATCAAGTGAGAGGATCAAAGGTATTTTCCAAGCTTGACTTGGGGTCTGGTGACCATTAGGTAAGACTCAAGGATGAAGATGTTCATAAGACAACCTTCAGAGCAAGGTATGGATCTTATGATGTTGTAGTGGTATCATTTAGTTTCAAAAATGCACCAACTACATCTATGTGCCTCGTGAATAATGTTTTTGGTAAGTCTATAGATAGGTTAGTTCTTGTTCTCCTTGATGGTATTCTTATGTATTCTAAGAATGAGGAAGAACATGTGCAACATTTGAGGCCATGATGAGTTGGCCTGCTCCAATAAAGTTAACAGATATAAGATATTTTGTGGGACTTGCGGGGTATTGCAGGAAGCTCACTAAAGAATATTATGCATGTAAAGTGGAGCCTATGTATAGGTTGAGTAAGCATGCATGTGAACTTTTAGTTCCATGAGGAAATGGCCTTTGTGTGTATGGGTATACATATGAGGATTTCTTGAATACTACAGGTAGAATGACCTGAGCAGAGTAGTATGGTGGTGCCCAATGAAACCCAGGGCAGGAAGTTGCCATAAGCCACGAGAAGGATATCATGACTGAGAACATATTTTGAAACTTCAGATTGCAAGTTTTTTTGTGATTATGGGAGGCAGTGATATCATGTGATGGTTTTGAATCATGCTAACAATGGATATGCTTGTTTTGCATTGCTTGATGTCTGAAGATTCCTATTGCTAACTGTGATTGTTTAGCTGACTTAAAATTATGTCAGGATGACATGTTGTACGTGGATGTCCAGGTTTTGGGAAGCATGTGTAAGTAGGGGATGAGTGCTCCCACTTGCAAAAATACAAACAGTATGAGGACTACCTCATGGTTGCAAAAGTCTGATTTTCTACAAGAAGCAGAATTGTGAATTCATATTTTTATTTTGACTATCAATGTTATTGATCGTTTGATGTTTGGAAAATCATGTATGCATGAAATAGATTTGAAGATATATGATTAAAATTTTATGATGACATATCATGTAAACCACATACTTGTATGTAACATAGGTGATATGGTGAAAGTACACCCTTGGAGTACATAGCTTCTCGAAAGGATGTGTTTGGAATACATAACTCCTTGGAAGGATGCACTGAGTGTACATAGCTCCTCAGAAGGATGTACTAGGTGTACATATCTTCTCGAAGGGATGTGTTGGAAATAGGTTTGAAAATATATGAATGGATTTTTTATGATGACATCTCATATGAACCACATGCTTGTATGTAATGTGGGTGAGATGAAGAAAATATGTACTAGGTGTACATGGATCCTCAGAAGGATGTACTGGGTGTACATGGATTCTCAGAGGGATGTGTTTGGAATAGGTTTGGAAACCTATGATTGAAATTTTTTATGATGACATCCCATATGAACTGCATGCTTGTATGTAATACATGTGAAATTATAAAAAATATGTACTGGTTGTACATGGATCCTCAGAAGGATTTACGGGGTGTATATAGCTTCTCGAAGAGATGTATTTGGAATAGGTTTGAAAAGCTATGATTGAAATTTTATAATGACATCTGATGTAAAATGCATGTCTATATGTAACGGAAGTGAGACGATGAAAACATGTACAAGGATTACATGGCTCCTCCGGAAGGATGTACCTGGGTACATAGCTTCTCCCCCCTACTAGCTAGGCACCGGTGTGCATTACTAGGGTCACCTAGGGTGTAAGACATATGGTTATACTTCTTTCCCCACACATTCATGTTGTAAGGGGATTGTCACAAGAGTGGGGGCTCCGTGAAGAGAATAACCCCTAGGTATTATGATGTCTGGAAAGGAAGCGCCTGAGCATTGGTAAGCACTTGGAGGAGGTGCTAGGCCCTTAAGCCAGAGCTGTCATTAAGCACCAAAGGAGGTGTTGGGCTCTGAAGTGGGGCTAATCGAATCTCAGTTGAGAGGTACTATACAAATAAGTATTGGATTACTTAGAAAATCCTAGTTTATTTTTTGTAATTACACATGTACATAATGATTCAGCTAAAATTTTGAAAATCTTGTTAAGAAATAAATCCTGCAAAAATGAATCTGACATGTGAATTAATCTGTTATGGTTCCTGGAAAGGAAGCACCTGAGCAGTGGTGATTACTAGAAGAGGTGCTAGGCTCGTAAACTAGAGCTTCCATTGAGCACCCAAGGAGGTCTTAGGCTCTGAAGCGGAGTTGACCAAATCTCGGTTGGGAGATGTTATACAGATAAGTATTTGGTTTACTTATCAAACTTTTGTTGTTATTGTTTTTCTTTAAATATACATGAGCATATGATGCATCCATGGTTTTTAAAATATTGTTATAGATTGCATCCTATAGGAATGAATCTGACATATGAATTAAATTCATTGTGGTGTCCGGAAGGGAAGAACTTGAGCTTGGTAAGCACCTAGAGGAGGTGAAAGATCTTGAACAGAACTGCTATTGAAGCACCTGAAGAGGTGTTGGGATCAAGAGAGGAGCTGTCAGACCTCGGTTGAGAGGTATTTTAAGGTGAAATGAGGCTTGCATAAATTTGGCTACCCTTTAATGCACACCCAAGTGTGGGGTGGGGCTGGGTTGTGAGTGCCATAATTGTATAAAGCCAAGTCGGATACCTATCGAACCAAAAGAAAATACTTGTGCAGATGAGTATTTGGTTCACTTGGCGAATTTTTGTTGATTTTATGTCTATATACATGTGCATGTGATTCATCTATGATTTTGGAAAATCTTGGGAATACTAACATGGGAATCGACTCATTGCTTGGGGTTGAGCATAGGTATTGTTGGTTGTCAAAGATGCTAGAAATGTTCCAAGCCGAGGAGAAGGATTCTCCAAGACCAGAAAATATCATGTGGTGTGTGCTGATGCATGCAAGCAAGGACTTGGAAGGGTTCCAGATCGTGCCATTGGACTGATAAAGGTGTAGAGGAAGCACTGTTGTCCTGAAGAGGCTACATGGGGATGGGAGGATGCCATGCGATTGGCGCACCCAGTTTTGCTTCAATTTTACAAAGCACTGAGGGAGGTGCCAGTCTAGCAATTGTTAAATTTTTGTAAAGCACTGAGGACAGTGTTGTTGAAGGGGGAGGGGAACGTAACACCCTGGTTTCAAACCCGTGGTATTAAATTGCATATGATGTAAATATTGTATTTAATTGTGGTGTGGAGCTAAAGGAAAATTCCCACCATGGATTTAGTATTTTATGTATCAATGATTAAAATCGATGCCGATGGTTTATGTGGTAGCTAGGAATGATATGTTTGAGACATCATGTAAAATGTGCATTAATAAAAATACCACAACTAGCTATGCGTTGCAACGTTAAAGATATGGGGGCATGATTTCACAAGGAATAGGGAGGGATAAATATTCAAACCCTTGAGCCAATGGGGATAAGCCAATGTCTAAGGGAAAACCCACAAAGTGGTCAAATACCCTTTTTGTCTTTTAAGCCCAATCATCTAAAGTTGGTAAAAGAAGTTATTTCCTTGGGATGGGAAGGGTATGGAGGTCAAATTCGAATTTGGGGAAGCCACCTTTTTTGGAAAACATGTTTTTGACTTGTGGAGCAAGTAAATGCTTGGGATTGCAAGCCCAAGCCATTATGCACCAATGCCTTTCATTTCCTCACCCATTCTCATTCACATGGAGGCTCTCTCATGCAACTGAAGCTTGCTGAGTTCTCTCTCCCTCATGGTTTTCTATCATTTCTTCATTTCTCCATGCTCAGAATAATTTTCTATGTTGCTGGGTGAATGGGAAGAAATGGGCCACGATTTTAGGTTTTGGGGAGGCCATTTTCCCCCTGTAAGCAATCTGGGAGCTTCCCTCATGATTTATGTAGTTCTCCATTATTCCCCATGGCTGGGAAGTCATTTTTATGTTACTGAGTGCATAGGAAACATAGATTCACATTTTTGGTGTTTGTTGGGGCCGTCCTTGTCTCCCTCACGTAGATGGGAATTTATAGGAGTTTTCCCCTCATGATTTATGTTGTTTCCTCATTTTTCCATACCCAAAGATTCATTGGTGTGTTTCTCAGTGGTTAGGGAGCCACAATTTCCTAATTTGTGGGTGAATGGAGGTCGTATTTGCTCCTGCTATGCCCATAAACATTTTTTATGTTTTGATTCATGATTTGGAGGTTTATGGTGGTCAAGTTTGCTCCCATATTTCCCAATAAAATTTCCTTGAATCATGTTTTCTCATGCACAGTTGTTTTCCCCTTAGGCATTTTGTTTTGGTTGCACAGAAACGTTTTGTTCATACCCAGTAGTTGTGTGTGGTTGTGTTTGATTAATTGGTTGACTACGTGTTTGATGTAAAGTGTGGCTTGGATGAGTAAGTCCAAGGAACCCCTATTTTATTGTGGTGTTGCCTTAATAGCTGTGGAACCTAGTTGTTCATTGGCTTGGCTGAGCAGTCTGGGAAACTCAACTCTATGTTGGCTTGACTATGTATGTATGGTATTGCCATTTGTAAGCCTGATGTTCCCTAGTGCCTTGTGGAATCATTCCCATCTTGGGGGTGGTAGTGATGCTGATAGATTGATGAGCACACTAGCATATGGTTGGGTGGAACATTGCAACAACGTAGCTAGTTGTGGGCTAGCTTCTTCTCGAGATAAGTATTCTTGTGTAGTTAATCTTTGCAATCAATTTGTTTATGAATTAATATGAACATAATGAATGATTGAATGTTTTAGCTTCTACTGTATTTACATTTCTTATGCATCTATATATGTTTTTATGTCAATGAATTTTATTTTATGTTTATGTTCATGGGGCTAGGTTGCTCGTTTGACAGCAGCAACCTAGTCGCGTCCTCTCCATTGTTGGTATGAGGGGTGGGGACTTGACATTACGGTGTATATTGGTTTGACATTTCCAAAATAAATTTATCTTCCGCATCAAATCGTAGCCATTCCTTGTTCAATCCAATAGAGTAAAACCAAACCTGGCAACATTTCCAGCTATGTTTAATTTTAACTATGTAGGCGCCCAAGAGTTATTCACTAGGGATTCTTCTCAAGAGCTCGATCTAGATGTTACGCTTCAGCCTCCTCAACGATATGGACCATTATACTAATATCAATCGTTGACATACGATGAGTAGCTAGACGTAGCTAGTTTCAATCAAACCCAACAAACTCCTGTGCTAATGAACTCTTCAACGATTCTGGAGATTCATTCTCAGTCACCAATAAAAATAAGTGATATAAGTCACCAGAGATCAATTGATCAGTACCATGATCAATTGTATTGATTCCCAACAAGATTCAACATCAAAATAGATTCATGAAAACCCACAAAGTAGGACTACTCATTTTCCTTATTACAACAACGTTCTGTCTCTACAAACAAATAACATGATTTCTGCTGCTAGTTTTCTTTATCCCTCAATGCTTCAATTGTTTTCCATTTTCCATCAGCAATCCCATCAAAGGAAGATTGATCTGCACTCGGGTTATACAATAAACATGAAGTCTTTAAACGAACGAATATTCATCACAGATTTAGCACATTCACAAAGATGCATATATACATACACAGAAAATGATAAATCTCTTCTTCTTCCATTGATAGATTCAAACTGTACAAACTAAAAGAAAACCTTGATTTGCTTCTAATATTTCTTCTCAGCTACCTATGACCTGATCTTCCCTTTACTTAGCCATCAATTCTCTTGTCCCTTCCCGTAGGCTTACATTCCATTTATGCATGGAAGGAAAAATTCTAGCACATCAAACAAAATACCTAAACTTATGGAAATCCACTTCTAAATTTAGATTCCATCTTAAACCTTTGATAACTCAGTTACTCTAAACTCACCGAAAGCTGCTAGAAATCATGTGTTAGTTACAATGAGTCATTGACACATGATCTCTATGACTTATGAATCATCACTTGAGAAACTTCTAGTTATATATATATATATATATATATATATATATATATATATATAGAGAGAGAGAGAGAGAGAGAGAGAGAGAGAGAGAGAGAGAGAGAGAGATAGATAGATAGATAGATAGATAGATAGATAGATATTATAATATTTTTACAAAACACTCTTGTTTGATAATCATCGAGACCCTAGGTCTATTCAACTCATATATTTTTTATGAGAGCAAGGATGCTCCTACATCAGACTACAAAGATGGAATATTTTCATAGACTCATGTCTATGAGGTCTTTTACTTTGCTGGAACAATGTGTGAGTTCCTCCAGGATCACAAACTTTGCATTGTAGTTGATCCTCTGCTTCTTTATGTTGGTGTTCCATTACTTTTGTTTCTATCACTTTCCTTTCTCCTGGTTTCCAAACCTTATGCTGTAGTGCTCCACTGTCTTTACCCTTATCATTCTTCACTCTCCAATCATATTCAAAGTGGATTAATTGCTTCATTATATTGTAGCTCTTCTTAGGTATTTTCATTTTTTCACATAATTCATCTATGGTTTCTTGCAATTCAATTTTCCATTGTAAACTAATCTCGTCCTTGTATCTTTTCCATTGTACTCTGCTACATTTTGCACATTCATCTCTAAACGATTGATTGTCTTCTTCATCCTTCCTTGATTCAATTTCTACTTTTACTCTTGATATTGTTGTAAATATTGTCCTGGAAATTGCTACCACCCAATTTTCCTGAATATATTTAAAGATATCTCCCTCTGCAACATCCAATTGCTGCTCACTACCTACAAATTTACTTTCAAAAAGTAATTTGTTTTTCAATTCCTTGACTGGAACAACATAGTCACTCACACTTCTCTACATATTAGTTAACATAACATAATTTAGCAAACTAATATCTATTTTTGTCTTAGCCAAAACTTGAGACATTTCCATCTCATTGACTGCAATAATTTTCAGCAAACTTTTCAGCCATTCACCTTCTTCATGACTCATCTCAAACTCATCATCAGTATTCTCATCATTAACTTCAGCATAACTCTCTTCCTCTTCTTTCTTGATAACATTCCATAGCTTCCTTTCATCTCCTTGACTGATTTTAGTAACCAGTTCAGCTTCCTTTAGTTCTAGGACTGATTCCATTTTATCATGAGACATATCTGCCTCACCTTCATCTTCATTACTTTTTTCTTCTTCCTTGTCATCAAACCAATCTTCCTGTGACACCGCTTCTTCATCCTTTATCAGAATAAAATTCCTATTTCTCATCTCTATGACAACTTTAGATATCTGTCCTAAAGTCTCATTTTGGACACTTGATAAATCCAACTTCTCCATGTTCTCACCAATAAAAGGTTCCCTTACATGAGGTATAACTGTCTCATCCTCACTCATGACACATCCTCCACTTTGAAATCTTTATTCTTTAGAAAAGGAATCTATGAACTCCTTCTATTGCAATAATTACTCCTTGTCTTCATCTGAAAGCCCTTCATCATCATACTTTACTTGACAACTTTCACCCTCACACAAGATAGTTCCAAAATATTGATTGTCTTTTGCATAACCTATAATCAAAATCAAATTGTCATTTTAAAAACTATTGGACCCAATGGTATTATTTGATGATCCAGTCATGAAATCCTCCTGTTGTTCCAAGTCTTCTTTAGGACTCAGAAAGTCTCCAATGCCTTTCTTCTCAGCTTTCTCAAGCATGACATCTGAATGCTTGATATCCTCCTTTTCCTTTCCCTGGTTTTGGCCATCATCATAAGCCAAACTCTCTCTATTTCCAAATTTTAATGCATGGTAAAAATAAACACTTTCACTTAGTTGTGCATATGCATTTACATGAGACTCAGCTGCCCCATCTTCTTTTAGAATAGAATCTAAGTTATGTCTGTCTCCTTCGTCCTTTATGACAACATCAACAAATTGTCTTTCTCTACCTATTTCACCTGCAAACATACACAAGATGTCATTTTTAAAACATTGATACCTCTTGGCCTCACTTGAAGCTTCACTCTTCAATTATTCTCCCAGACACTCAATTGCCTTGAGTATCTCACCTTCTTATTGAGCCTTCATCACTTGCTCTTTCTTCTTCTGTAGCCCATGCCACTACATATTTCCTCTCATAACAAAACCACATCTCTGGTCTTCCTTATTCCCTTGTAATAGTTCCATCAATACTTCAAGATGTATTCTTATTGCAGTCATCTCTCTTTTATATTATTCATCACTCATCCTCATCTTTATGCCAATTTCATAGACATCTTATTTCCCTCTACTATGGCTTCTATCTAAACCTCTACTATAATTGATCATCCTCTTATCTATTTCCAAAAGTTTTATTCCACACTCATTGTGGGCTGCACTAAAGCCTCTGCAATAGCAAGTTTACTTCATCTTGCTATAAGTACCTCACCAAGATTCTCTTCCTAAACTTGGTCTTTTGGTAACACTAGCTCTCTTTCTATAACCTCTTGAGCATTCTCTTGCTCTTTCTAGGCTTCTGCAATTTCTATCACATTCTCTGAGAACATCTACTTGTCATCTTTCTATCCAACCTCAGCTAGAACAATTAAGGTTCTCTTGCCACACTCCTCTTTCACGTGGAAGCTTCAACTTGCTCCCTTTACCACTGCTTTACAATTCTGGTCTTTTTCTGAAATAATCTATTAGCTACTACTACCCGCACATTTAAAAATATTAAAATAAAAAGACCGATTACCTTCAAGTCTCAGTAGACCTGATTCTCCAAGAACTTTGATTTCTTTGCTACTAATATCTCCAAAATTCCTTTTTCTATCAAACCCTTAATGTCACTTCAAACCCTTTTTTTTCATCTCTATTCCTTGGCTGGAAATGTATTTCTATTGCAGCAATTTCTTTGCTGTGAATTCCTGTAGAGTCTCTTGTGTCTCTTCCTTCACTGTCCAGAATCTTCATCTTTGGTTTACTCTTTCCAATAGCATTAGTGCTCTACTTGAATATTATGTATATAATTTTCTTGGAAATTTAAATTCCCTTCTCCACTTCTTCATGTAGGATGTTCCTACTCTGATACCAATTTATGGCGACTAGGCAAGCAATAACTCCATGAAATAAAAACTTGAATTGTGCACAAAACCAAATATAAAAAAAATGGAATTCAAATTGCTCACTCATCCACCATTGATTCCACTCTGATCTACGGTGTAGATTGGTTTGAATTTTCCAAAATAAATCTATCTTCCACATCAGACCCTATCCATTCGTTGTTTAATCCAATGAAGGAAAACCAAACCTGGCAATGTTTCCATATGTGTTTAATTTTAACTGTGTAAGCGCCCAATAGTTATTTGCTAGTGCTTCTTCTGAAGAGCATGATCCAAATGTTACGCTGCATCCTTCTCAACGATATGGGCCATTATACTTAGATCAATTGTCAACATACCATGAGTAGTTAGATGCAGATAGTTTCAATCAAGCCCAAAAAACTCCTATGCTAATGACCTCTTCAACGTTTTTGGATATTCGTTCTCAAGCACCAATAAAAATAAGTGATATAAGTCACCAGAGATCAATTGATCAGTAGCACGATCAATTTTCTTGATTGCCAACAAGATTCAACATCAAAATAGTTTCATTGAAACCCATAGAGTAGGACTACTTTGTTTTGTTATTCCAACAACGTTCTGGATCTACAAACAAATAACATCCGCCTCTATCAATCGTTCTTTATTTACCATGATTTCTACTACTGGTTTTCTTTCTCCCTCAATGCTTCAATTCTTTTCAATTTTCCATTAGCAATCCCATCAAAGGAATATTGATCTATACTCAGGTTATACAATAAACATGAACTCTTCAAACGAATGAATATTCATCAGATCCCAAACTTTCCATTGTAGTTGATCCTCTGCTTCTTCATGTTGTTGTTCCATTACTTTTGTTTTTATCACCTTCCTTTCTCCTAGTTTCCAAACCTAATGTTGTAGTGCTCCACTTTCTTTACCCTTATCATTCTACACTATCCAATCATCTTCACAGTGTATTTCTTACTTAATTATACTGTAGCTCTTCTTAGGTATTTCCATTTGTTCACATCGTTCATCTATGGTTTCTTGCAATTCAATTTTTTGTTGTAAACTAATCTCATCCTCATATCTTTTCTAGTGCACTCTACTACATTTTTCACATTCATCTCTAAACTATTGATTGTCTTCTTTAGCCTTCCTTGATTCAATTTTTTCTTTTACTCTTGAAATCGCTGTAAATATTGTCCTGGACATTGCTACCACCCAAATTTCCTGAATATATTTAAAGATATCTCCCTCAACAACATCCAATTACAGCTCACTTCCTGTAAATTTATTTTCAAAAAGTAATTTGTCTTTCAATTCCCTGCCTGGAACAACATAGTCACTCACACTTCTTTGCATATTAGTTAAGATAACATAATTTAGCAAACTGATATCAGATTTTGTCTCAGCCAAAACTTGATACATTTCCATATCATTAACTGCAATCCTTTTCAGCAAAAATTTTCAGCCATTCACCTTCTTCCTGTCTCATCTCAAACACATCATCAGTATGTTGATCATTAACTTCAACATAACTCTCTTCCTCTTCTTTATTGATAACATTCCATAGCTTCCTTTCATCTCCTTGACTGATTTTAGTAACCAGTTCAACTTCCTTCAGTTCTAGGACTGATTCCCTTTTATCATGAGACAAATCTGCCTCACCTTCATCTTCATTAATTTCTTCTTCTTCTTTGTCATCAAACCAATCTTCCTGTGACATTGCTTCTTCATCCTTTATCAAAATAAAATTATGATTTCTCATCTCTGTGACAAATTTAGATATCTATCCCAAAGTCTCCTTTTGGCCACTTAAGAAATCCATCTTCTCCCTGTTCTCACCAATAACAGGTTCCCTTATAGTAGGAATAAATGTCTTATCCTCCCTCATGACACATCCTCCACTCTGAACTCTTTCTTCTTTAAATAAGGAATCTATGAACTCCTTCTGCTGCTCCTTCTCCTTCTTGTCTTCATCTAAAATCCATTCATCATCATACTTTACTTGGAAACTTTCACCCTCACACAAGATAGTTCCAAAACATTGATTGTCTTTTGCATAACCTGTAATCACATTCAAATTGTCAGTTTCAAAACTATAAGACCCAATGGTATTATTTGATCATTCAGTAATCAAATCCTCCTGTTGTTACAAGTATTCTTAAGGACTTAGAAAGAGTCCAATGCCTTTCTTCTCAGCTTCCTCAAGCATGACATCTGAATTCTTGATATCCTCCTTTTCCTTTCCCTGGTTTTGGCCATCATCATAATCCAAACTCTCTCTACTTTCAACTTTGACAGCATGCTGAAAAGAAACACTCCCACTCATTTGTGCATGTGCATTTACATGAGAATCAACTATCCCATATTCTTTTAGAATATAATTTAAGTCCTTTCTATCTACTTCCTCCTTTATGACAACATTAGAAAATTGTCTTTCTTTACCTATTTCACCTACAAACATACGCAAGATGTCAGTTTTAAAATATTGAGACCTCTTGGCCTCACTTGAAGCTTCACTCTTCAAGTATTCTCCTAGACACTCACTTTCCTTGAGTATCTCATCTTCCCATTGAGCCTTCATAACTTGCTCTTTATTCTTATGTAGACTATGCCACTTCATCTTTCCTCTCATAGAAAAACCACATCTCTGGTCTTCCTTATTCCTCTGTAACAGTTCCATCAATAATTCAATATGTATTCTTATTTTAGTAATCTCTCTGTTATATTATTCATCACTCATCCTCATATTTTTTAGATTTGCACGTGAATCTTATTTCCCTCTACTATGGCTTCTATATGAACCTCTACTATCATTGGTCATCCTCTTCTCTATTTCTAGAATTGTTTTTCCACACTCATTGTGGAATGAACTAAATCCTCTGCAATAGCAAGTTTACTTCATCTTGCTATAAGTACCTCACCAAGCTTTTCTTCCTAAACTTGGCATTTGGTAACACTAGTTCTCTTTCTATAACCTCTTGAGCATTCTCTTGCTCTTTCTAGGCTTCTGCAATTTCTATCACATTCTCTGAGAACATATACTTGTCATATTTTTGTCCAACCTCAACAAGAACAACTAAGGTTCTCCTACCACACTTCTCTTGCATGTGGAAGCTTCTACTTGCTCCCTTTACCGATGTTTACAGTTTTGGTCTTCTGCTGAAATAATCATCAGCTACTGCTACCTGCACATTTAAAAATATTAAATTACTAAGACCGATTACCTCTCAGATATCAATAGACCTGCTTCTAAAAGAACTTTAAGTTCTTTGCTTCTAATCTCTCCAAAATTCCTTCTGCTATCAAACCCTTAACGTCACTTCAAACCCATTTTATTTTCAGCTCTATTCTTTGGATGGAGTTATCTTTCGATGCCTGCAATTTTTTTGTTGTGAATTCTTGTAGAGTCTCTTCTATCTCTTCCTTCACTGTCCAGAATCTTTTGCTCTGGCTTACTCTTTCCAAGAGCATTAGTGATCTGCTTGAATATATACATAGAATTTTCTTGCAACTTCAAATTCCCTTCTCCACTTCTTCCTGCAAGATGTTCCTGCTCTAATACCAATTGATGGTGACCAGGCAAGCAATAACTCCACGAAATAAAAAATTGAACTGTGAACAAAACCAAATATACAAAAAAATGGAATTCAAATCGCTCACTCAGCCACCATTGATTCCACTCTAATCTACAATGTAGATTGGTTTTAATTTTCCAAAATAAATTTATCTTCCACATCAAATCGTAGCCATTCCTTGTTTAATCCAACGGAGGAAAACCAAACCTGGAAATGTTTCCATTTGTGTTTAATTTTAACTGTGTAGGCACCCAAGAGTTATCTGCTAGGGATTTTTCTCAAGAGCTCGATCTAGATGTTACACTTCATCCTCCTCAATGATATGGACCATTATAATGAGATCGATCATCGACATACCATGAGTAGCTAGACGTAGAGAGTTTCAATCAAACCCAACAATATCCTGCGCTAACGAACTCTTCAACCTTTCTAGATATTTGTTCTCATTCACCAATAAAAATAAGTTTTATAAGTCACCATAGATCAATCGATCAAGACCACGATCGATTGTCTTGATTCCTAACAATATTCAACATCAAAATAGATTCATGAAAACCCACCGAGTAGGACTACTCTATTTCATTATTCCAACAATGTTCTGGCTCTCCAAAAAAATAACATCCACCTCTATAAATCGTTCTTTAGTTACCATTATTTCTCCCGTTGGTTTTCTTTCTCCCTCAACGCTTCTATTTTTTCCATTTTCCATCAGTAATCCCATCAAAGGAAGATTGCTCTCCAGTCAGGTTATACAATAAACATGAACTCTTCAAACAAATAAATAGTCATCAGATCCTAAACTTTTCATTGTAGTTGATCCTTTGCCTCTTCATGTCGTTGTTCCATTACTTTTGTTTCTATCACCTTCCTTTCTCCTAGTTTCCAAACCTTATGTTGTGGTGATACAATGTATTTAACCTTATCATTCTTTACTCTACAATCATCTTCACAGTGGATTTCTTGCTTCATTATACTGTAGCTCTTCTTAGATATTTGCATTTGTTCACATTGTTCATCTATGGTTTCGTGCAATTCAATTTTCTATTGTAAACTAATCTCGTGCTCATATCTTTTCCACTACACTTTGCTACATTTGGCGAATTCATCTCTAAACTATTGATTGTGTTCGTTAGCCTTCCTTGATTCAATTTATGCTTTTACTCTTGAGATTGTTGTAAATATTTTCTTGGACATTGCTACCACCAAAATTTCCTGAATATATTTAAATATATCTCCCTCTGCAACATCCAATTGTTTCTCACTTCCTGCAAATTTACTTTCAAAAAGTATTTTGTCTTTCAATTCCTTGAATGGAACAACATATTCACTCACACTTCTCTGCATATTAGTTAACATAACATAATTTATCAAACTAATATCTACTTTTGTCTCAGCCAAAACTTGAGACATTTCCATCTCATTGAATGCAATAGTTTTCAACAAAATTTTCAGCCATTCATCTTCTTCCTGACTCATCTCAAACATATCATTAGTATGCTGACCATTAACTTCAGCATAAATCTCTTCCTCTTCTTTCTTGATAACATTCCATAGATTCCTTTCATCTCCTTGACTGAATTTAGTAACCATTTCAACTTCCTTCAGTTCTAGGACCGATTCCCTTTTATCATGAGACATATCTGCCTCACCTTCATATTCATTACTTTCTTCTTATTCTTTTTCATCTAACCAATCTTCATGTCACACCGCTTCTTCATCCTTTATCAGAGTAAAATTCTGATTTCTCATCTCTATGACAATTTTAGATATATGTCCTAAAGTCTCCTTTTGGCCAATTAAGAAATCCAACTTCTCCCTATTCTCACCAATAGCAGGTTCCCTTACATGAGGCATAACTGTCTCATCCTCACTCATGACACATCATCCACTTTGAACTCTTTCTTCTTTAAATTAGGAGTCTATGAACTCCTTCTACTACAATAATTCCTCCTTGTCTTCATCTAAAAGGCATTCATCATCATACTTAGCAATTTTCATCCCCACACAAGATATTTCCAAAAGATTGATTGTCTTTTGGATAACCTACAATCACATTCAAATTGTCAGTTTCAAAACTATAAGACCCAATGGTCTTATTTTATGATTCAATCATCAAATCCTCCTGTTTTTCCAAGTCTTCTTTAGGACTCGGAAAGTCTCCAATGCCTTTCTTCTCATATTCCTCAAGCATGACATCTGAATGCTTGATATCCTCCTTTTCCTTTCCCTGGTTTTGGCCATCATCATAAGCCAAACTCTCTCTGCTTTCAACTTTTATTGCATGCTAAAAAGAAACACTTTCACTCAATTGTGCAGTTGCATTTACATGAGACTCAGCTGTCCCATCTTCTTTTAGAATAGAATTTAAATTCTGTCAGTATCCTTCCTCCTTTATGACAACATCATCAAATTGTCTTTCTTTACCTATTTCAGCTGCAAACATACACATGATGTCAGTTTTAAAACATTGAGACCTCTTGGCCTCACTTAAAGCTTCACTCCTCAAGTATTCTCCAAGGAACTCACTTTCCTTGAGTATATTATCTTCCCATTGAGACTTCATCACTTGTTTTTTCTTCTTCTGTAGCTTATGCCACTTCATCTTTCCTCTCATAAAAAAACCACATCTATGGTCTTCCTTATTCCTCTGTAATAGTTCCATCAATACTTCACGATGTATTCTTATTGTAGTCATATCTCTGTTATATTATTCATCACTCATCCTCATCTTTATGCCATTTCCATAGGCATCTTATTTCCCTCTACCGTGGCTTCTATATGAGCCTCTACTATCATTGGTCATCCTCTTCTCTATTTCTAGGAGTTTTTTCCCACACTCATTGTGGACTGCACTAAAGCCTTTGCAAGAGCAAGTTTACTTCATCTTGCTATAAGTACCTTGCCAAGCTTCTCTGTTAGAAAATAGGACCGTAGAGAAATAACAAATATATAGTTAAATCATTAAACAATATGCAAAACACATTAAACACATTACAAAGAGACACAAATATAACATGGTTCACCGAAATGATGGGTTACATCCACAAAGAAATTTCCAGTCCTTTCATTACAGTCCAAAAAGATGAAGGGATACAACTTGCAGCAAAACCGTTGCACTTCCTCTTCACGTTCTCACAGTCTCTCACACACAATCATAGAGATTGTTTACAATGCTATAATACCATACAGAACCATGTTACAATGCTTTCTTTTATAGGGGAAAAATACCATGGGAAAATACTACGGGTAACCCAATACCATGGGTCAGCATAACTGTTGGCCAACACATAACCTGAAAAACATTTCTCAGTGGCTCTGCCCCCAAACCCCCGTTTCTCGGGGGTGCTGCCCCAAAACTACAAAGCAGGGGGAACAAGTGTATAGTACACCTAGGGTACAAACACGACTGAATAATATCTCTGGATCTGGAAGATCAGGCTTCACAACCAACAATCTCCCACTTGGAGACTAATCACAAAAACTCCACCACTGCTGCACTTGCTGGACTATGCTATGGAACTTGGACTTGGAAAATTTATTATTTTCACCTTCATGCTTGAAGGCCAACAAAAACCGAGCAAGAACTCAATTTCTCTCTGGTTACTTCCTTTGTCAACATGTCTGCAGGATTCTGGCTAGTATGTATCTTTTCCAGTTTTAACAGTTCTTCATCTAGAACAGATATTATGAAGTGGTACTTGACATGTATATGTTTAGTATTTGAATGAAAGGCCAAGTTATTTGAAATATGAATGGCACTCTGGCTATCACTGTACAACCTACTATTCTCCTGCTTCTTACCCAATTCTTCCATGAACCTTTGCAACCAAAAAATCTCCTTACTAGCCTCTATAGTAGCAACATACTCTACTTCCATTGTTGAAAGTGAAACAACCTATTGCAGTTTTGAAATCGAACTTACTGTTTTTTCACCCACAATAAATACATTCCCTGTGGTGCTCCTCTTGTTTTCTTTGTCACCAGCCATATCTGCATCAACATATCCCTGTAGAACAGTGTCTGAACCTCCAAAACACAATGCATGAGAAGTGGTACCTCTCAAATACCTGAGAATCCACTGTACTGCTTTCCAACACTCTTTACCTAGATTATTCATATACCTTCTCATAGCCCCCACTGCTTGTGCAATATCTATTCTTATGTGCACCATGGCATACATCAAGCTTCCAACCGCTGATGAATAGGGAATCCTAGACATGTAATCTATTTCTTCCTGTGTCTCTGGACACGTCTCCTTACTTAGTTTGAAATGGATGGCTAAAGGTGTACTAACTGGTTTTGCATTCTGCATTCTAAACCTCTGCAATACCTTTTCTATGTACTCACCTTGAGACAACATCAATTTGCAATTTTTCCTATCTCTTGTTATTCTCATACCAAGGATTTTCTTTGCAGCACCCAAATCCTTCATCGCAAATGATTTATCTAGTTTTCTTTTGAGCACATTTATATCCTGCATGTTAGACCATGCAAAAATCATGTCATCCACATACAATAACAAGATAATATATATTCCATTATCCAGCCTCTTGAAATAAACACAGTGGTCAGAATGACATCTATCATAACCTTGTTCTATCATAAACTTATCAAATTTTAAATACCATTGCCTTGGATCTTGCTTCATGCCATACAAGCTCTTCTTCAACCTGCAAACCAAATTATCCTTACCTTTGACCTCATACCCATGTGGCTGCTGCATATAAATCTCTTCCTCCAAATCCCCATGGAGAAAAGTTGTTTTTACATCTAACTGTTCAAGATGCAAATCTTCTACCACCACTAGACTTAAAATAGTTCTAATTGAAGTAATTTTAACAACAGGAGAAAATATTTCATTAAAGTCTATACCTTTCTTTTGTGTAAATCCCTTTACAACAAGTCTAGCCTTGTACCGCTTCTTGCCTCCATCTTCTTCCTTCAACCTGTAAACCCATTTATTCTACAATTCCCTTTTTCCTTCAAGCAACTGAACCAAATCCCAAGTCTGGTTTCTTACCAATGATTCCATCTCCTCATTCATGCCTTGCTCCCACTTCTTTCTAGTTTCTACTTGCATTGCCTCTTCATAACATTTCGGTTCACCATAATCAATCATCAATAAATAATACAGTGAAAGAGAGAATCGTTCAGGGGGTCTACTTAACCTAGTATATTTTCTTACAGTTGCAAGAGTTTTAGGTACCTGATGTTCTTCTTGATTTTCTGGTGCGTTTGGAACTTCATCTTCTTTGATTTCATAAAGCACTGTGTAGTCTATGTTTTCCTTTTCCACTTTCTTTCCCTGCAATTGATCTTTGTAAATGACCTTTTCATTGAATACTACATCTCTACTCCTAATGATTTTTTCATTTTTCATAATCCCACAAAAGATAACCAAAATACCCCATATCCAATAAAGGTACATTTCTTGGATTTAGCCTCAAGCTTTGTTCTATCATCTTTATCAATATGGACAAATGCTTCATAACAAAAAGTTCTTAGAAATGAATATTTTACTTGTTTACCTGTCCATGCCTCCTCTGGAATCCCACCATCCAAAGCACTTGAACGCCCTCTGTTTATTAAATAAACAACAATGTTTATAGTGTCAGCCCAAAACTGTAAGGGAAACCATGCATGCAATATCATACACCTTGCATGCTCCATGATCGTTCTATTCATCCTTTTTGACACACCATTTTCTTGTGGTGTTCCAGGGACTATCTTCTCTCTACGAATCCCATTGTGTTAACAGTAACTGTCAAACTCCTTGTTGCAGTACCCACCTCCTTTATTAGATCTGAGACCTTTCAACCTTTTTCCTATCTCATTCTTAGCCAAATATTTCCACTTCTTAAAACTATCAAACACATCAGATTTCTATCTAATGCAATAAACCCAAGTTTTTCTAGTTGCATCATTAATAAAAGAAACATAATAGTGAGAGCCACCAAGAGATTGTACCTGAGCTAGTCCCCATACATATGTATGGACAAGCTCTAAATTTTCACTCTTCTTTTCTTTCCAAACCTTGAGAAATCTAACTCTCTTCTGTTTTCCATAAACACAGTTCTCACATAATTCCAAACTTAACTGCTTCAGATCTAGAAGCAATTTCCTTGAGTGGAGAATCTGCATCCCCTTCTCACTCATGTGGCCAAGCCTATGATGCCACAATGCTACACCTGTTTCTATGGAAGATACAAAGATAGAATAATCAGTATTATGAGGAAATAAATAACGTACCTATCCTACCTCCTTTTTCTATTACTATTGATCCTCTAGTGACCTTCCACCACGTTTCTCCAAATGTAGACAAATAGCCGCCATCTCCCAACTTCCTTGTTGAGATCAGATTTCTTTTCATCGCAGGAATGTGCGTTACATCTTTTAACAACTAATCATTTCCATTATTTAACTTAATATGTACCTTACCCTTTCCAACAATTTTACATGGTTCATCATCCCCCAATAAAACATGTCCAAAATCACCTTGAACATAATCATGAAAGAATTTCCTATGGGGTGTAGCATGACATGAAGCCCCTGAATCTACTACCCAGTAATCACTAGTATTATCTAATGCAAGAATCAAAGCATCTTGTAACACATCACCTGCTACATTTTCTTCCTAAGTAGCCTCTTGTTGTTTGTCTCCTTTCTTCTTTGGAGCTATGCAATCTTTCTTCAGATGTCCTTTCTTACCATAGTTCCATCCCTCTATTTTTCTGAATCTGGACTTGGATCTTCCCTTTCCAGAATTTTTGTGGTTACCTGGGCTCTTTCCTCTCTCCTTTTGTCTCCCTATGCTCTCCATGGTCAATCCATTACTTGATGTCTCAGCTGTGATTTTTCTTCGCATTTCCTCGCTAAGAATAACACCAACAACATCATCAAACTTAAGGGTGTTTGAACTAGGGACAAAGTTACTTACAACCATGACCAAGCTATCCCGGTTTTCTGGCCATGAACACAAGATTAGAAGATCCCTAACCTCATCATCAAAGTTCACTTTTATAGAACTTAACTGACTGGTAAGTGTATTAAACTCATTTAAATGATCGTCAACAGATCCACCTTCCGACATCATCATATTAAATAAATGCTTCATTAAAAGTACCTTGTTGGAAGCCGAAGGTTTTTCATAGATATTACCCAATGTGCTCATCATGCCTTTTGTTGTTTTTTCTTTTGAAATATTGAAAGCCACCGATGAAGCCAGGCATAGCCGTATTGTTCCCAGTGCCTTTCTGTCAAGAACCTCCCATTCTTCATCCTTCATAGCCATCGGTTGTTTTGCTTTTCTGCCCAACAGCAGGTACAGATCCTTCTGCTATAGATAGTCCTCCATTTGCATCTTCCATAACCGATAGTTTTGGCCATTAAATTTCTCAACCCTAAACTTTCATTCTTCTGCCATTGTTCCCACTTGAATGAGGAACCCTTCTTTCCTGTGAGTTTACCATCCAAATACACTTTTTGGCTCTGATACCAATTGTTGGAAAACAGGACCGTAGAGCAATAACAAATATATAGTTAAATCATTAAACAAGATGCAAAACACATTAAACACATTATAGAAAGACATGGATATAATGTGGTTCACCCAAATGATGGGCTACGTCCACAAAGAAATTGCTAGTCCTATCATTACAATCCAAAAAGAAGAAGGGATACAACTTGCAACAAAACCGCTACACTTCCTCTTCATGCTCTCACAATCTCTCTCACACAATCATAGAAATTGTTTACGATGATATAATACCATACACAACCGTGTTACAATGCTTTCCTTTATAGGGGAAAAATACCATGGGAAACTACTACGGTTAACCCAATACCATGCGTTTACATAACTGTTGGTCAACACACATCAGGGAACCCCAAAGCAAGTGGAATGAGTGTACAATACACCTGGGGTACAAACATGACTGAATAATATCTCTGGATTTGGAAGAGCAGACTCCACAACCAACAATTCTCTTCCTAAACTTGGTCTTTTGGTAACACTAGTTCTCTTTCTAGAACCTCTTCAGCATTCTCTTTCTCTTTCTATGCTTCTGTAATTTCTCTCACATTCTCTAAGAACATCTACTTGTCATATTTTTGTCCAACCTTAGCTAGAACAATTAAGTTTCTCTTGCCACACTTCTCTTTCACGTGGAAGCTTTTACTTGCTCCCTCTACCATTGCTTTACAGTTGTGGTCTTTTGATGAAATAATCTATCAGCTACTGCTACCTGCACATTTAAAAATATTAAAATACAAAGACCGATTACCTCTCAGGTATTAGTAGACCTACTTCTTCAAGAACTTTGAGTTCTTTGTTTCTAATCTCTCCAAAATTCCTTTTTCTATCAAACCCTTAATGTCACTTCAAACCCATTTTTTCAGCTCTATTCCTTGGCTGGAGTTCTCTTTCTATGACTGCAAATTCTGAATTCCTATAGAGTCTCTTGTATCTCTTCCTTCACTGTCAAGAACATAAGCTCTAGATTACTCTTTCCAAGAGCAATAGTGCTTTGCTTGAATATTATACATAGGATGTTCTTGCTCTGATACCAATTGATGGCAACCAGACAATCAATAATTGCATGAAATCAAAACTTGAATTGTGAACAAAACCAAATATACAAAAAATGGAATTCAAATCGCTCACTCAGCCACCATTGATTCCACTCTGATCTACAATTTAGATTGGTTTGAATTTTCCAAAATACATTTAGCTTCCACATCAAATCGTAGCCATTCCTTGTTTAATCTAATGGAGGAAAATCAAACCTACCAACGTTTCCATCTATGTTTAATTTCAACTATGTAGGTGCCCAAGAGTTATTTTCTAGGGATTCTTCTCAAGAGATCGATTAAGATGTTATGCTTCATCCTCAATGATATGGGCCATTATACTGAGATCAACCGTCAACATACCATGAGTATCTAGACGCAGAGAGTTTCAATCAAACCCAACAAACTCAAGCGCTAATAAACTCTTCAACATTTTTGGAGATTTTCTCTCAGTCACTAATAAAAATATGTGATATAAGTCACTAGAGATTAATTGATCAGTACCGTGATCAATTGTCTTTATTCCCAACAAGATTCAACATCAAAATAGATTCATGAAAACCCACATTGTAGGGCTATTCTGTTTCCTTATTCCAATAACGTTCTGGCTCTACAAACAAATAACATATGCCTCTATAAATCGTTGTTTATTTACCATGATTTCTACTGCTGGTTTTCTTTCTCCCTCAATGCTTCAATTTTTTTGCATTTTCCATCAGCAATCCCATCAAAGGAAGATTTCTCTGCAATCAGGTTATACAATAAACATGAACTATTCAAACGAACGAATATTCATCATATCCAAATTTTTTTATTGTAGTTAATCCTCTACTTCTTCATGTTGTTGTTCCATTACTTTGTTTCTATCACGTTCCTTTCTCCTAGTTTCCAAACCTTATGCTGTACTGCTCCACTATCTTTATCGTTATCATTCTTCACTCTCCAATCGTGTTCACAGTGAATTGCTTACTTCATTATACTATAGCTCTTCTTAGGTATTTTCATTGCTTCATTTGTAAACTAATCACATCCTGATATCTTTTCCACTGCACTCTGCTACATTTTGCACATTCATCTGTAAACTATTGATTTTATTCTTCAGCCTTCCTTGATTCAATTTCTGCTTTTACTCTTGAGATTGCTGTAAATATTGTCATGGAAATTGCTACCACCCAAATTTCCTGAATATATTTAAAGATATCTCCCTCTACAACATCCAATTGCTTCTCAGTACCTGCAAATTTACTTTCAAAAAGTAATTTATCTTTCAATTCCCCGATTAAAAAAACATAGTCACTCACACTTCTTTGCATATTAGTTAACATAACATAATTTAGAAAACTAATATCTACTTTTGTCTCAACCAAAACTTGTGACATTTCCATCTCATTGAGTACAATCTTTTTTAGCAAACTTTTCAGCCATTCACCTTCTTCCTGACTCATCTCATACACATCATCAGTATGGTGATCATTAAATTCAGTATAACTCTCTTCCTCTTCTTTCTTGATAGCATTCCATAGCTTCCTTTCATCTCCTTGACTTATTTTAGTAACCAGTTCAACTTCCTTCAGTTCTAGGACCGATTCCCTTTTATAATGAGACATATCTGCCTCACCTTCATCTTCATTACTTTCTTCTTATTCTTTGTCGTCAAACCAATCTTGATGTGACACCACTTCTTCATCATTTATTAGAATAAAATTATTATTTCTTATCTCTGTGACAACTTTAGATATATGTCCTAAAGTCTCCTTTTGGCCACTTAAGAAATCCAAGTTCTCCCTGTTCTCACTAATAACTGGTTCCCTTACATGAGATATAGCTGTCTCATCCTTACTCATGACACATCCTCAACTTTGAACTTTTTCTTCTTTAAATAAGGAATATATGAACTCCTTCTACTGTAAGAATTCCTCCTTGTCTTCATTTGAAATCCATTTATCATCATACTTTACTTGGAACCTTTCACCCTCACACAAGACAGTTCCAAAACATTGCTATCTTTTGCATAACCTGTAGTCACATTCAAATTGTTAGTTTCAAAACTATAAGACCCAATGGTCTTATTTGATGATTCAGTGATAAAATCCTCCTGTTGTTCCAAGTCTTATTCAGGACTCAGAAAGTCTCCACTGCCTTTCTTCTCAACTTCCTAAAGCATGACATCTGAATGCTTGATATCCTCATTTTATTTTCCCTGGTTTTGGCCATCATCATAAGCTAATATCTCTCTTCTTTCAACTTTTACTACATGCTGAAAAGAAACACTTTCACTTAGTTGTGCATGTGCATTTACATGAGACTCATCTGTCCCATCTTCTTTTAAAATAGAATTTAAGTTCTGTCGGTATCCTTCCTCCTTTATGACAACATCAACAAATTGTATTTCTTTACCTATTTCACCCGGAAACACACACAAGATGTCAATTTTAAAACATTGAGATCTCTTGGACTCACTTGAAGATTCACTCTTCAAGTATTATCCCAGACACTCACTTGAATTGAGTATCTCATCTTGCCATTGAGCCTTCATCACTTGCTCTTTCTTCTTTTGTAGCCTATGCCACTTCATCTTTCCTCTCATAACCAAACCACATCTCCGGTCTTCCTTATTCCTCTGTAACAGTTCCATCAATACTTCAATATGTATTCTTATTGCAGTCATCTCTTCGTTATATTATTCATCAATCATCCTCATATTTTTTCCATTTTCATAGGAATCTTATTTCCCTCCACTGTGGCTTCTATATGAACCTCTACTATCATTGGCCATCCTCTTCTCTATTTCCAGGATTTTTTTTCCACGCTCATTGTGGATTGCACTAAAGCCTCTGTAATAGCAAGTTTACTTCATCTTTCTATAAGTACCTCACTAAGCTTCTCTTCCTAAACTTGGTCTTTTGGTAACACTATTTCTCTTTCTAGAACCTCCTGAGCATTCTCTTACTCTTTCTAGGCTTCTACAATTTCTCTCACATTCTCTGAGAACATCTACTTGTCATCTTTCTATCCAAACTTATCTAGAAAAATTAAGGTTCTCTTGCCACACTTCTCTTTCACGTGGAAGCTTCTACTTGTTCCCTCTACCATTGCTTTACAGTTGTGGTCTTCTGCTGAAATAATCTATCAGCTACTACTACCTACACATTTAAAAATACTAAAATACAAAGACCGATTACCTCTTAGCTCTCAGTAGACCCGCTTCTCCAAGAACTTTGAGTTCTTTGCTGCTAATCTCTCCAAAATTCCTTCTGCTATCAAACCCTTAACGTCACTTCAAACCCATTTTATTTTCAGCTCTATTCCTTGGCTGGAGTTGTCTTTTTATGCCTGTAATTTCTTTGTTGTGAATTCCTGTAGAGTCTCTTCTGTCTCCTCCTTCACTATCCAGAATCTTCAGCTCTGGCTTACTCTTTCCAAGAGCATTAGTGCTTTGCTTGAATATTATACATAGACTTTGCTTGCAAAATAAAATTCCCTTCTCCACTTCTTCCTGCATGATGTTCCTGCTCTGATACCAATTGATGGTGACTAGGCAAGCAATAACTCCACAAAATAAAAACTTGAATTGTGCTAAAAAACAAATATACAAAAAAATAGAATTCAAATTGCTCAATCAGCCACCATTGATTCCACTTTGATCTACGGTGTAGATTGGTTTGACTTTTCTAAAATAAATTTATCTTCCACATCAAATCATAGCCATTTCTTATTTAATCCAATGGAGGAAAATCAAACCTGGAAACATTTCCATCTGCGCTTATTTTTAACTGTGTAGGCGCCCAAGAGTTATTCACTAGGGCTTCTTCTCAAGGGCTCGATCCATATGTTACGCTTCATCCTCTTCAACAATATGGACCATTATACTAAGATCAACCTTTGACATACCATGAGTAGCTAGATGTAGAGAGTTTCAATCAAACCCAACAAACTCTTGCTCTAATGAGCTCTTCAATGTTTATGGAGATTCATTCTTAGTCACCAATAAAAATAAGTGATATAAGTCACCAGAGAACAATTGATCAGTACCACAATCAATTGTCTTGATTCCCAATAGGATTCAACATCAAAATAGATTCATGAAATCCCATAGAGTAGGACTACTATGTTTCCTTATTCCAACAATGTTATGGCTCTACAAACAAATAACATCTGCCTCTATAAATCGTTCTTTATTTACGATGATTTATGATGCGGGTTGTCTTTCTCCCTCAATGCTTCAATTGTTTTCCATTTTCCATCAGCAATCCCAGAAAAAGAATATTTCTCTGCACTCAAGTTATACAATAAACATGAAATCTTCATCTTCATTACTTTCTTCTTCTTCTTTGTCATCAAACCAATCTTCCCATGACAATGCTTCTTCATCCTTTCTCAGAACAAATTTCTGATTTCTCATCTCTATGACAACTTTAGATATCTATCCTAAAGTCTTCTTTGGCCACTTAAGAAATCCAACTTCTCCCTATTCTCACCAATAACAGGTTCCTTTACATGAGGCATAACTGTCTCATCCTCACTCATGACACATCCTCCACTTTGAAATCTTTCTTCTTTAAATAAGGAATCTATGAACTCCTTCTGCTGCAATAATTCCTCCTTGTCTTCATCTGAAAGCCATTCATCATCATAATTTACTTGGAAAATTTCACCCTCACACAAGACAGTTCCAAAAGATTGATTGTCTTTTGCATAACCTATAATCACATTCAAATTGTCAGTTTTAAAACTATAAGACCCAATGGTATTATTTGATGATTCAGTCATCAAATCCTCCCGTTGTTCCAATTCTTCTTTAGGACTCAGAAATTCTCCAACGCCTTTCTTCTCAGCTTCCTCAAGCATGACATCTGAATGCTTGATATCCTCCTTTTCCTTTCCCTGGTTTTGTCCATCATCATAAGCCAAAATCTCCCTGCTTTCAACTTTTACTGCATGTTGAAAAGAAACACTTTCACTCAGTTGTGCATGTGCATTTACATAAGACACAATTGTCCCATCCTTTTTGAGAATAGATATTAAGTTCTATTTGTCTCCTTCTTCCTTGATGACAACATTAGTAAATTGTCTTTCTTTACCTATTTCACTAGCAAACATACAAAAGATTCAAGTTTTAAAATATTGGGACCTCTTGGCCTCACGTGAAGCTTCACTCTTCAAGTATTCTCCTAGACACTCACTTGCCTTGAGTATCTCATCTTCGCATTGAGCCTTCATAACTTCCTCTTGCTTCTTCTGTAGCCTATGCCACTTCATCTTTCCTCTCATAACAAAACAACATCTCTGGTCTTCCTTATTCCTATGTAATAGTTCCATCAATACTTCAAGATGTATTCTTATTACAGTCATCTCTCTATTATATTATTCATCAATGATCCTCATCTTTATTCCATTTGCATGAGAATCTTATTTCCCTCTACTATGGATTCTATTTGAACTTCTAATATCATTGGTCATCCTCTTCTCTATTTCCAGGAGTTTTTTTTCACACTCATTGTGGACTGCACTAAATCCTTTGCAATAGCAAGTTGACTTCATCTTGCTATAAGTACGTCACCAAGCTTCTCTTCCTAAACTTGGTCTTTTGGTAACACTAGTTCTCTTTCTATAACCTCTTGAGCATTCTCTTGCTCTTTCTAGGATTTTGCAATTTCTCTCACATTCTCTGAGAACATATACTTGTCATCTTTCTGTCCAACCTCAGCTAGAATAATTAAGGTTCTCCTTCCACACTTCTCTTTCACGTGGAAGCTTCTACTTGCTCCCTCTACCATTGCTTTATAGCTGTGGTCTTTTGCTGAAATAATCTATTAGCTACTGCTACCTACACATTTAAAAATATTAAAATACAAAGACCGATTACCTATTAGGTCTTAGTATACCTTCTTCTCTAATTACTTTGAGTTCTTTGCTACTAATCTGTACAAAATTCCTTCTGCTATCAAACCCTTAACATCACTTCAAACCCATTTTTTTTCCAGCTCTATTGCTTGGATGGAGTTGTCTTTCTATGCCTGCAATTTCTTTGTTGTGAATTCCTACAGAGTCTCTTCTATCTCTTCCTTCACTATCCAGAATATTTAGCTCTAACTTGCTCTTTCCTATAGGATGTTCCTACTCTGATACCAATTGATGGTGACCAGGAAAACAATAACTCCATGAAATCAAACCTTGAATTGTGCACAAAACCAAATATACAAAAAAATGGAATTCAAATCGCTCACTCAACCACCATGGATTCCACTTTGATCTACAATGCAGATTGGTTTGACTTTTCCAAAATAAATTTATCATCCACATCAAATCGTAGCCATTCCTTGTTTAATCTAACGAAGGAAAACCAAACCTAGCAACGTTTCCGTGTGTGTTTAATTTTAACTATGTAGGCACCCAAGAGTTATTCGCTAGGGCTTCTTCTCAAGAGCTCGATCCATATGTTATGCTTCATCCTCCTCAATGATATGGATCATTATACTGAGATCAACCGTCGACATACCATGAGTAGCTAGATGCAGAGAGTTTCAATCAAACCCAACAAACTCCTGTGCTAGTGAACTCTTCAACACCGAAGAGTCATTCTCCATCACCAATAAAAATAAGTGATATAAGTCACCAGAGATCAATTGATCAGTACCATGATCAATTTTATTGATTCCCAACAAGATTCAACATAAAAATAGATTCATGAAAACCACAGAGTATGACTACTTTGTTTCCTTATTCCAACAACATTCTAGATCTACAAAAAAATTACATCTACCTCTATAAATCGTTCTTTATTTACCATGATTTCTGTTGTTGGTTTTCTTTCTCCCTCAATGCTTCATTTTTTCCCTTTTTCCATCAGCAATGCCATCAAAGGAAGATTTCTCTTCACTCAGGTTATACAATAAACATGAACTCTTCAAATGAACAGATATTCATCACAGATTTAACACATTCACAACGTCGATGCATAAATACATACATAGAAAATGATAAATGTCTTTTTCTTCCATTAACAGAACCAAACTGTACAAACTAAAAGAAAACCCTGATTCACTTCTGATATTTTTTCTTAGCTACCTATGACCTGATCTTCCATTTACTTGGACATTTCCTCTCTTATCCCTTCTCATAGGCTTACATTCCATTTATGCATGGAAGGGAAACTTCCAGCACATCAAACAAAATACCTAAACTTATGGAAACTGACTTCTAAATTTAAATTCCATCTTAAACCTCTTATAACTTAGTTACTCTGAACTCCACCGAAAGTTGCTATCAATCATGGGTTAGTTACAATGACTCATTGACACATGATCTCTATGACTTATGACTCATCACTTGAGAAAATTCTAGTTATATATATATATATATATATATGTATATGTATATGTATATGTATATGTATATGTATATGTATATGTATATGTATATGTATATGTATATGTATATGTATATGTATATGTATATATATGTATATGTATATATATACATATATATGTATGTATATATATATATATATATATTATAATATTTTTACAAAATACTCTTCTTTGACAATCATCGAGACCCTACGTTTATTCAACTCGTATATTCTTGATGAAAGAAAGGATGCTCCTGCATCAATTTTGAAGTGTTAAATAAGATAATGAACACATATTAAAAGCACAAGAAGAAATAAATAATGTCCTGTGAACTAAAATACATAACAATGAAGAAGATAAGAATAAAGGACCTTCGTTAGAAATAGAAAGGATTGCACCTTATAAACATAAGGTAATAAAATTAACTTTCTAATAATGATGTTGGGTATTCAAGTGAAGAATCAACTAAACAAAGTAAGGGAAAATAAAAGGATTATAGAGAAAGAAATCATAGTAACCATATAAAAAGAAATATAATCCATATGAAGAAATTACTGGTGAATTTAAAAAGATTAATCCTCCAATGTTCAATGGTGAAATTGAAAAAGGAGAAGAAGGAGAATCTTGGGTTTTTGGAATGAAAAAGTATTTTCAAATATATGGGCATTCGCAAGAACCTGCTACCCAAATATGATGCAATAGGAGCGCATGAGTGAAACAAAACAAGAACATGCACGCACCCTTCTATGCGCACACACGCTCCTGCTTCGACAGTGGAGAACCTCTAGATTGGATTGCCAGCATGGAAAATAGAAGCTAGCACATGCTCCCTAATGACACGCGCGTATAAGTGCTTGCATGCGTTGTGATCATCATCATCATCATCATCATCATCATCACTATAATTTCTCATCATCATCGGCATCGCCATCATCATCATCATCACCCTCATCCTCATCCTCATCATCATAGTCATCACCATCATCATTGTTCATCATCATCATCATTGTCATCATCCTCCTTATCATCATCATCACCATCATAATCATCATCATCATAATCATAATAATCATCATTATTCCTCATCATCGTCGTTATCATCGTCGTCATCATCATCATCATCATCATCATCACCATCATTGTTCATCTTCATAGTCATCATTATCCTCATCATCATCCTCATCCTCATCATCATAATATTCATCATAATCATCACAATCATCGTCATGATAGTCATAGTCATCGTGATCATCATTATCATCATCATCATCCTTATCATCATCATCATCATCATCATCATCCTCATCATCACCATCATTGTCATAGTCATCATCCTCATCATCATCAGTGTCATCATCCTTATCATCATCATCATTGTTCCTCATCATCATCGTCATCGTCATCATCCTCATCATAATCATAATCATCATCACCATCACAGTCATCATCATCATCCTCATCCTCATCATCATCATCATAGTCATCATCCTCGTCATCATCATTATCATCATCCTTAACATCATCATAACCATCATTGTTCATCATCACCATCATCGTCATCATCATCATCATCAGTAGTATCATCATCCTCAACATCATCATCATAGTCATCATCCTCATCATCATTATTGTCATCCTCCTCCTCATCATCATCATTGTTCATCACCATCGTCATGGTCATCGTCATCATTCCATTGAAAATAAAATCAAAGCAAGGTTTCAACTAAACCTATCATCATCATCATCAGCAGTAGCAACATTGTTCCTCGGCATTGTCGTCATCGTCATCATCCTCATCCTCATCATCATCATCACCATTTTCATCATCATCGTCATCCTCCTCCTCCTCCTCATCATCATAGTCATCATCATCATCGTTATCCTCATCCTCATCCTCATCATCATAGTCATCATCCTCATCATCATCATTGTCATCATCTGCATCGTCATCATCACCATCATTGTTCATGGTCATCATCATCGTCATCCTCCTCCTCCTCCTCTTCCTCCTCCTCCTCCTCCTCCTCATCATCATCACCATCATTGTGTATCATCATCGTCATCACCATCATCACCATCATAGTCACCATCCTCATCATCATCATTGTCATCCTCCTCCTCCTTATCATCATCATTTTTCATCATCATCATTCCATTGCAGATGCTTGAAAATAAAATCAAAGCAAAGTTTCAACTAAACCTATCATCATCATCCTCATTGTTCCTCATCATCGTCGTCATCATCATTGTCATCATCATCATCATCATCATCATCATGATCATCACCACCACCATCATTGTTCATCATTGTCATCATCATCATCATCATTGTCATCATCCTTATCATCATCATCACCATCATTGTTAATCATCACCATCATCATGATCATGATCATCCTCATCCTCATCATCATCATCATCCTCATCGTCATCCTCCTTGTCATAATCATAGTCATCCTCCTCCTCATCATCATTGTCATCCTCCTCCTCATCATCATCATCATTCCATTGAAAATGCTTGAAAATAAAATCAAAGAAAGTTTGAATCAACTAAACCTATCATCATCATCATCGTTTTCATCATCATCATCACCAACATCGTCATCATCGTCATCATCATCATCCTCATCCTCATCCTCATCCTCATCATCATAGTCATCATCCTCATCATCATCATTGTCATCATCCTCATCCTTCTCCTCATCATCATCATAGTGATCATCCTCCTCCTCCTCCTCCTCATCATCATCATAGTCGTCATCCTCCTCATCATCATTGTCATGATCATCATCATCATAATCATCATAGTCATACTATTTGTGATCATCATCATCATCGTCGTCATCGTCATCATCATCATCATCATCATCATCATCATAGTCATTATCATCGTCATCATCATTGTTCATCATCATCGTCATGGTCATCATCATCATGGTCATCATCATCGTCGTCGTCATCATCAACAATGATTGTAATCATCATCATCATCATCCTAATCATCGTCATCATAGTCCTAGTCATCATGATCATCATCATCCTCATCATGATCATGATCATCATCACCACCATCACTGTTAATCATCATTGACATCGCCATCATCATCATCATCATAGTCATTATCCTCATTATCATCATCCTCATCCTCCTCCTCCTCCTCATCATCATTGTTCATCATCATGATTCCATTGCAAATGCTTGAAAATAAAATCAAAGCAAAGTTTTAACTTAACAGATGCGTGCACACGTCCTTAACGCGTACACACTAAGAAGCGCGAACGCACTTCCAGTGCGTGTGTGTTACGTTTTAAACTACGCGCATGCATGATTTAAATTTAGAATTTTGGCGGGCACCTTTTTTCCAACCTACGTGGTGGATGACTTGGCTGCTTTGGTTTTAGTTTCGGGTTTCCAAACCAAGTGGTTTGGACTGTCTTATGACATAAAACATGTTTTGTACCACTTATTTTATTTCATGCATGATTTTACATATGCCACACTTGTCCACTGCTAATGAAAATTCACACACTTGTGTAGCTCTGTCTGTAGATTCTGAATATATAATTTTTATTTAAATCTATTTTTTTTCTATTTTTTATTTAATTTTAAATGGACTAACATCAATCTAACACAAAAGGTAGGCTATTTTCTTTGGCTATAACTTTTGATTGGCTCGCCTATTAAGAAAACAGAAAAGAACCCGCACAAGAAGACACAAAGACCTACATCCTAAAAAAAAAATATGTTTCATTGACTATGTTAAGACCAAGATGTCATGGACCAACGCTCGACTTTGTCATTTTAGGGCATCGCTAACTTCCTTAATTTAAAAAATATATATATATATAACATAAATAAAAATGGAAAAATAATGTTGCACTAGACACCCTTGTTATCTACAACTATATATTTTTTTTTCACAAAATTCCACCATTTGCATACCAAACAAGTGGACCAACGTAAACATATTCATTATTTTTTGGCAAAAAAATAACATACCAACCTTAGAAGAACCTTGTTTTTGGGAATTTATACTTAGTTTCCATAAATAAAAGTTATGAATTCGGGAAGGTAATCCGATTGTCCACGTTTCATATTCTTACGCCATATTCCAAAAAGTTGTGTAGGTACCTCTAATATTGATTTTTGACTTTCACATTTCTATTTTTATAGAAGTCCATTGCAACAAACGTGTCATAAGTGACCAGCATTAGCTTGCACCAGCCCCTATAAGTATTCATATGAGTTAAAGGAAAAAATGACAATCTACAACTTAACTGGGAAAGTTGATATTTGGTGGAAAGACATCAAAAAGGTAAAGAACATTAAAGAACATTATGTAACATGAATTTTTTTTTTAAGAAATACTTTAAAAGAAAATATTTATTGGAACAACATTATGAGGAAAAAGCTAAATAATTTTCTAAGTTTATTATGTTATGTACCATATGTTATTGATAATCCAAAAACTTTGGAAGGGGATATAAGAAAAACAAATTTTTGTTATGACCAAAATAAAAACAAAAATGATAGTATATACCTAATTGAAAAAATAAAAGATGTGAAAGTTTTGAACAGAAAACGAAAGGCACAAAATTTTATAAAAATACTTGAAATAATTATCGAGGTTATCAAGGAAGTAATTTTAAAAATAATAAACAACATAATCATACTGCAACAAAAGAAAGAGAAGTGCCCACTGCTTATAATAAAATATTGCAGAAATGGAACCATTAAAATGTTGGGAATGCAGTGAACCGCATTATTTTAAAGATTTTCCCATATGAAGGAAAAATCTTAGCAATGCGAATAAAATTGAAGAAGATACTACTATGAGATATATAGGGAGGAGCATGACCAAAATCAATGCAACCTTGGATAACAGGAAACCGATCATCAAACATCTATGGTCGAAATTGAAGGTATGTTAAAAGATAAACCAATCTCTATATTGATTGATCCATGTGCAAGTTTAAGTTATATCTCACCAATAATTATAGAGTTATGTAAACTACAACAAAATAAATTTGAAAATTCATGGTTAGTTCAACTTGCTATAGGCACGAAGCGAAAAGTAACTAGTTTTGTGAAAGATTATGAATTTAATATGAATGGTTTTAAGGCACACACTGCTTTAAATATATTACCCTTAGGATCATATGCTTTGTTGATACGAATGGATTGGCTGGATACGCATAGAGTTATTTTGAACTGTTATGATAAGACATTTTCATGTTTTGATGAAGAAAGTAATAATATTGTCATAAAATGAATTCCAAAGAAAATCACTATAAGAGAAATTTCAACTTTACAAATGATACAGGTTGCAAGGTATTTTAAGTTCACAGAATAAATGATAGAGAGTAAAACAATCAAGTCAAATTTGAAGAAATACCAATTCTAAAATATTTTAAAAATGTATTTCCAAGCCATGGCACCTTTATATCAGTCTCTTTTGAGTCTTTACTAGTTTTTTAAGCAATTTTAGAAAGTCTTTGATTTCCCATGTTATTTATATTGTATTTGTACATTAAATATCTAGTCATATCATTTTGATTGGAAAACCCACTTCTACTCGGAAAATAAGATAATGTGTATTAAAATTATATAACAAATTTTAAAAATTTTAAAAATTATATATATAAGATTTATGGGAAAGATTCACTTCTATTAAATAAGAAAATAGGATGGTGTGTTTTAAAATTGATATAAGATTTTAAAAATTTAATAAATATGTAGTTAATCTCTCAAAAGGTTGATCAGATAGCGTTTTTATTAGACAATCTGAAGCTTAGTTTATCTATGTACTTTTAAAAAAAAAATTTAATAATAAAAAAAAAAATTCTCGCTGAAATATATATATATATATATATATATATATATATATATATGAAAATCATATAAATAAATAAATCTAAAAAATTTAATAATTAAAAAATATAAATATTTATTTAAATATCGCAGATAAAACTCATTGTAATAATTTTAAAAGCCTTTTTGCTTTAAAATACTAAAAGACTATGGAAATAAACCGAATTAAATTAAATCTCCCGTCCAAGATTCCTCACCAATAAAGTGACGAAATAAACAATTCACTAATGGTGCCTGTCCATATCCGACCTACCCCTGTATTGATAACACTTCATTCCGAGTTTTTCCCGTTTTTAGAAAGAACTTTAACATCCTATTTTTAAAAGAATCTTCATGAAATTAATAATTCAGTAATGTTATGAGTCCAGGCCCCATCACCTCATATGCTACCGACACCCACATTGTTTTCAGTGATAAGACTTCTGTTCGAGTTTTCGTGTGTTTTTGGGAATACTTTCACATAGTTGTCTTTGGAAATCTTTGATGTTAGCCCAGTGAAGTCAAGGTGTCTTTCATACCTATATATATATAACTATGAAATAGCTATATATATAATTATGAAATAGTTGGGGTTGAAGGTAGGAGCCAGCAAGTTGATTTGATGGGAGTCTGGTTTTGATTCATATAGGGAAGGTGTTAGTAAAACAGTGCTGCACCTTAAATGTATGTCATCTTTGTCGAACAGACGTATCATAGTCTAGTTTTGAGCCACTGGGTTTACAAGGATGGGCTTGTCAACTTTTGGGTATTTTTTTTTCTGTGCAAAGGAGGAGTAATAAAAAAATTGTGGAGGTATTTTGTTCGAATTTAAGTCTAGATCTAGGCACAAGGGCTCTATTGAGATCATTTGATAAGTTTGGCCTGTGGATTAGTTTGGTTTGTGTAGAGTTTGCTTGCTTGAGTGAAAATTGGCATAATCTTTCTTTCTCGATGAGCAATTGGATCAATTTTGGCTATTTGCACGGTATTATGGAAAGGCATAGTCATCGTGAGAAATGCGTTGTGTGTGAAGTTTTAGAATTTAAAAGGATTATTAGACAATCCCTTGGTAAGACAATTGAATACGTTACAAGAAGCAATATCCTATCTAAATCATAGCATTGGGGATTACATCTACATGCCTAACTTGTTTGATATAAGGACTTGGAAGCACAAATTGAATCCCATAATAGAAAATGGACAAATTCGTCTTTCATGTTAATATGCAATATCAAATGATACTTTGGTTTCACCATAGGATCTTAGATCATAGTGGATAGGTCCTTAAACTCAATAATAAACATGGAGGATTTGACAATACAATAGGTAGAAGATGAATATGAGGAGGATTGGAACAATGAGTCGAAGAAGGGAATGCAAGGAAATGAAGAAGAATAAATGAAAGAATCTTGTAGTGAGCATCGTTTCGCCTAGTTGAGCTAGGTTTTCTTTATGTATTGTCATGTCATTCGTTGTGTGATCAGTGTATTAGAGTTTAGAGTCACAATTCTTGAATATAGGTTGCAATCAACAAATAGAAAGAGTGATCAATATATAGATGTTCGCTTTGAAAAACAGTTATGGCTTAAATATATATTTTTAATCATTTGGACATTATTATCTTCTTGATGATGATGATGATGATGATGATTAACGTCCTTTGAGACCAACTTTGTTCTATCGGACCTTAAGAAGGAAAATACTTGCTTACTTTAAAATCTTGTTCATGTACTCAAAAAACTTTCAAAGAAGCTTTCCAAGCTCACTATAGTTTTGGCAAGTTAGGAGGTTATAAAGGTTTGTATTGTAGCAAATACTATGAAACTCACATTTAATGTGGGTGTAAGCAAGGCACTCTAAGAGAAAGTGATTTTCATTATCGACGCTCATAGAGTCACACAGATGGAAAACCCTTTTCACCCATAGAGTTTTAGGAATAGACCAATGCCCTGTTTCACTATGGAGTTCATGAGAGTTCGTTCTAATCTTGGCTATATTAATTTTCTTCCGTGATCTAGTTACTACTCAGAGATACTTCTGATCCTCCAAGTTAGGATTAATGACCTCCTTATAGTATCTTAATTTTATCTTAACCGTTAAATTTCCCTCACATGAGAATTTCTCTTTAAACTTAGAAGTAATATTTTTTTGACATTATCACTCTTTCGCAAAATTTCGTTTTCATTAATGCTCCAATGGTTTAACCAAGCCATCGTATCTTTACACCAACACCGCTTGAGGCATAGTTGGTTTTGACTTGAGTTTAAAGCAATATTAGGAAGTCTCTCGTTTCCCATGTTATTTATCTTATGCGTGTACATCAGGTACTTAGTCATAGCAATATTCTGGACATAGGAAAGACCCACTTCTATGAAAAGAATAAAATAAAACATATTACTTTTAAATAAATAAATAAATATAAATTACAACTTTCCTCTTCGACTTTAGGGTAAGGTGCAACTATGTTATGGTATCACGGCTTTACCACGGCTTTATGTATGAGGCTAATGGCTAGATGTTTCGAGATACCACATGACTCTTATGTGATGCCATATCTAAATAAATAAATAAAATGAGTTATTTGTAAAAGAGACGATGCCATCAATTATAGAGACAGCGGAAATAAAGACATAATTAACTAAATTTGTATGTTGTGACATGACGGGGCCACAAACCCTAAACCCTAAAGATAAAGGCACACAGGCATCCCGGGAATCTATTAATTCATGAAGTTCGTCTGGCAAACAATTGGAAAGGAAGAAGGTCTGACAGAGTTGTGGGATCTCTTGTACTATCGCTCAACCAGAATGCGCTGTGTGTTGATAACTGCCATGAAGAGGAGCTTGCGGTTTGCTCTGTGGAATCGGAAGAATCTGTGCCGTATTGCAGACGATACCACTCTGCATCTTCCTCCTGCAATCGATCATACTCAGCAACTTCAACCAAATCCAGAGCCAGATGTTGAGTCTGGTTGCATCAGTATTTCCTCTATATTTGCAAAATCGACTCTTCTTGCTTATTTTTCGGGCCACCGTCATCATCTCAGCGAAGTTGAACCTGGAGAGGAAGTTCGTGATGATAATAATGGTTTCAGATCAGTTTGGTTGGCAGGATTTGATCCCGCCACCTCTACTGCTGACAGAAACTATCTGATGGTTCATACCAGCATGAGATATGCCATTTTCATTTGACCTAGTTAGTTCGGCAATCTCCATTCCGGTCAGATAGTTTGTAAATATTATCATAACAATGTTAGAAAAATCTTTATTTCGATAACAGTTTGTAAATGTTGTTTGGTTACTTATGAGGTCAAAAACAAATATCACTGATCGTGTAATCTTGACAACAATTTTTACTAAGATCAATTTTGGTTTATTGAACATTAAAAAAGATAATATTTGGTTTATTTTAAAAATTTGTTGTTGTGTTCAAAAAGCTTTCTAGATTCATTATAGTTTTGGCAAATTCTGAGGTTATAAAGGTTTGTATTATACCAAATACTCTCAAACTCAGATCATGTGGATGTAAGCAAGGCACTCTAAGAGAAAGTAATTTTCATCTTTAAGGCTTATAGACTAACAAAGAAGACAAACCCTTTCAGCCTATAAAATTTTAGGAATAGACGAGAGCCTTATTTAATGAAATTTCGTTCTAATCTTGACTATATATATAAATTAAAATTAATTTTAAGTATTAAATTTAATAATTTATAAATAATCTAATAATAATTCTCTATAAATAAAAATTAACATACTTTTTGTATATATATGTTAAAACTTTTTGTATTCAGAACATATGTTTGTAATGATATTCTTTATAAATTTTTATGGAATCTAAATTGAAAGATAAATGTTTTATAATAAATTTTCAATAAATTTATAATTAAATAAGTTATTATTTTTATTTTATTTAATTGATAGAATTTTTTGTCATAAAGTTTTATTTTAAATTTTTTGTCATAAGGTTTTATTTTAATTTTTTTAATATATTTAAAAAATCCAAATTATTTAAAATTTGGAAAATAAGCCAATCAAAATAGAAATGTGTATGATTTAAAATATAAATTTATTTGAAAGATTAATTTTTGTATGTTTAAGTGATTCTATTTCAATCTGTTTTAAATTCGAAGTGTAAATTTTTTAATAGTAAATTTAGAATAAGATAAATTTATAAAAGTCGTTTAAATATTCTAAGTTTTCGAACTTTTAAGAATATATTTTCTATTTGTTTTGTTAGGGTTTATATAAGTATCCTAGTTTGAGGGTGTTAAATCTATTTATACATTAAAAACACAATTTAAACATTTTCAAATTAAAATTTTACTAAACAATAGAATAAATAGACTACTTCTTTATAAAATTTTATTTCAAATTAATTTTTTATATAATTAAAGTATGGAATAATAATAATAATAAAAATAATAATAATAATTTGAATTACAATTATTAAACTAACTCTATTTATTAGGAAAGTAAAATAAATTATATTAAATTTTTTATATAAATGACTCATGGTCGTGGACTTGTACAGGTAAAGCGGTTGGTAGGGAGATTCCTTGAATTGAGGCTCCTGAATGGTGTTGAGGGTTTGGTACACTCCTACACGTAAGCAATGGTCCTGTACATGCTATGGCCATAGCCATGGCTATTAACCCTACTTTCCCCTATCCGGCTCGTGACTCGGGACGCTTTCAGGTTTTTTGGTGGTGTTGCTCCTCGTTTTCCTCCGCTCTTGCGTGGCTCATGCTATTCTTGGGCTTTCTTTGTTTCTTTGCACACACCAATGGTGGTCATCCTGGAGTTCCTCCCCCCCGCGGGGAACTAGTACCAACCAGGTATTAACGTGGGAATATCTTTTGTCATGGTTTGTGGTTTTTGACCATCGTGGGTGTTCTGCTTTTTTTCTTGCCTCGCCACCTTGCATGGCTTCTTACGTCTTATTTTTTTGCTCCGTCTTTTTTGGGTTCTATCAGCCGCGTCATGGTTGACTTTAGCAATTCTCTATTCAGCCTATGACCCTAGGGTTTCGTCATCTGTCCTGGGTTTTCTTTGTTTGCTCTTGTGGCCACCTCACCGGTCTTTTCAAGTACGGGGTATTTTCCTCGGTGGTTTTCTTTGGAGGTTTTTTGTGGTGAGGTGATGATTGTTTCTATTACGTCTTTCCATTGCTGTTACATCTTCGAATCTGGTAGTTTTCTAGTGCTCGGGAAACCTGGTTCTTTGAAGCGGGCTAGACTTTGTTATTGTTTGCGGTCCTTGACCATCTCAAGGGATTTACTTTGTTGCGCTTGCCTCACCACCCTGCATGGTTTCCTTCATTGTGTGGTTTAGCCCCATTATTTCTGGGATCTGTCAGAAAAGTCATGTTTGACTTTTGTTATTCTCAGTTTCGTCCATCACCCCTGGGTTTGGTCGTCTATCCTGGGTTATCTTGGTTCCACTCACTGGTCCTTCCAGGAGTGGGTTTCTCCTTGGTGGTTTTCTTCGGTGTTTTTACGAGTTGCGAGGTGCTGTCCCTTCTGCCTACTCTTCCTTTGCCATAAGGTTTTCGGCTTTGACTATCTCCTAGGTTCCCTACCCACCTGGTGGTTTGGATTCTTTCTAGCGGTCGGGGTTTTGGCTCTGAGTGGGGGGTTGAATTCTGTCACCACCCCATGGTGGACATTGTCTCCTCGCATTTTCACCGCAAGTGACGGGAAAAAAATATCAAGACCCACGAAGGCCGCTTCCGCTACGTCCTTGGCCATGACATTTTCCTTGAACGTGTGTCCTCGTTATGCTCTCGGGCTCTTATCGACCGTCTAGAATACTGTAAAATGGGAAAATAGGAATGGGTTGATTGGGATTGTGCGAGCTAGAAGCCGTTGATCAAGTATGACCCTACCATCAGTCTCTTGTCTTGAGGCTGGATTGTATTTGTTTTTCTTGAGGAAAAACATGCCAAACTGATTCTGGATTAGACTTGGCGTGTCAGCAAGGGCTCACTAGTGCTGGGGCACTAGCACATGCACTTCGATCCACTCCGTGAAAGGGTTACGAAAAGGAACCTCTAGGTTTTATTACCCTCGCTCCCCTTTCCTCTCTAGAATCAACATATCTTGGAGGGCATTGCGAATACAATTTGATGTTTCATGGCCGTGGATGATGAATTTCACCTAGCATATGATAAAGGTATGGATAGGGTATTGGTGGAGAGGGAAATCTCTCTCGGTCTCCCTGCAGATGTGGAGATCCTCTGTAAGGACCGGCTCCTGGTTTAAAAGCTGGACTATCTACATGTACCTTTCCGATGTAGCTGGTGCCAACAAATGGGTCATCTGCGGAATTCTTGTCCCCTTCTCAGGCCGGCCCCCATGGGCTTCAGTTAGGAGGTCTCCCTAGTCGTCGAACACTCTCCCGTCACTGTTGCTCCGGAGCGCCCGCATTTAAGTATTTACTCTAATTCCCTTTCACTGTTTGATGATTTCTTTGATTCTCAGCTGGAAGGTTTGGATATTATGGATTCGGCTCCTTTACCTGTTGTTTCTGACGGTATGGCTTGTCCTTTGGCTGCCCCTCTTGATCTGAATCCTCCTTTTGGCGCTGCCTCTGATTTACTTGCTACCCCCTCGGGGGGATCCTCCCCGGATTTGGATCCCTCTCAGTCTTCTCCATCCACCCCAAACACCATTCCCACACTCCCTGTACCTTCCCTTACTTCGGTTGTCAACTTCCCTCCTCTCCCTACCTCCACTACCACTCTCCTGCCTTCTCCCCCAGTTTGCAGTCCCACTTCCTGTTGAAATATTGTAACTTCAAAGAATATTGTATATGTATCTTTTTTTGGTCCCCGATGGTCCTACCGGGAGAACCACTTGTATTACTTTGTACCCCGATGCTTCTAATCGAAAGAACTAATAAGAGTCATGAGGAAGTCTCCTCTAATTTTAAAGATGGGTGATTAGCACCCCAGTGTAGTTACTTGAGCCTACATGTGTAACTCGAGCCTACATGATTAACTCGACCCTACATGTCACATGAGTTAACTTAAGTGAACGGATGAATATAAATAGAGGTGTAGCACTCCTAATTTGCAACACACACTCTCACTTGTGTAGTGCATTAGTGGAGAAGAGAAGTAGCTGGAGAAGGAGGAGGATCAAAATTTGATCTCCTTGCTGGTTTTAACTTTTATCTTTTATCTTTTGGGGCATCTATATTGAGGAAGCTTTTGCTAGGTTTTTCCCTTTAGGGTTTTCCCACGATAAATCTTTGTGTTCCTTTTGTATGGTTGTGCTTGTCTATCTTTCAGTGATCCTGTTTATATGATTTTGTTATGAAAATGAAATGAAGCACTGATATCTTAGCTAAGCATATGAAAATTTAACATGGTATCAGAGCCACCCTGAAAACAAGACATTGTGCAGCTACAGAATCTAGGGCTTCTTACTTTTTGGTTCTCTCTCCATAATTGATCAGCAAAAGAAGGCTAGGACGACTCTTCATTAAAGGGCACATCTTTCTGTTGAAGCAGAATTCGATTCTGAGCATTTTTAGTTTTGGTGCGGAAAATTAGGGCTTTCTACAGAAGAAGAATTTTTGAGTGAGCCCAGCATAGGATTATTATCCTCATCAAAATCGAAGTTTAGAGACCTGGATCAAGAAATTTGGTTGGGTGAAACTTCGAGAAAGTCAAACCCTAGTTTGACCCCAATCTGAAAAAACCCTAAATACTAAAACTGCTACATTTTGGTACATTCTCTATATATTGATATTGGGGAAGGCTCAAGCATTTCAAAATTATGGAGGCCGAAGATAAAATATGGATTTATGCTGTGTCCAAAATTCAGCCTCAAATTCGCTATATTCTGAGCGATATGACCCCTCCAAGTTAGGGTTCCAGCCTCTTCCAGAATTCATCCCTAAATAGGACACCCGAGGATAATTGCTATAGTGTGGGATACAGAGGTCCAAATGGAATTCCTGAAGATGTTCAAGAAAGAGCACAAAATTTAATTTCTATGGTCCGAATTTCAGAACCTAAATATGAACCAATGACATGTGGCATTCCATACAACTTCACTGTTCTGAACAGTCCTGTAACAGGTCACCTTGGGAAAATGATCATAAATCCCAATTGGTGAAACCAATTCTCTTGAAACCTATTGTGTTGGATCAGGGACATGCGGGGTTACCTCAGTGAGAAATTGTAGACACAGAGGAGCATAAATTTCAGAGATATCATAGAAACAATAACAGGAATTTCTGCAGAAGAAATTGGAAAACTAGGGCTTCCTGTTCCGGGAGCTTCCCTCCACTGTTTTCAGAAAAGGAGTACATTGAACAGCTCCATTTGAAGAGATATATCTTTCTATCCAATCATATCTAAAAGATTCCAAGTTTTGAAAATTATGGTTTCTCTGACAAACCCTAGATTAGCTAGCTCCATAATCAGGACGGACACCTCAAATCGGTAAGATCTAATCTTTTGTTATTTGCATTTGAGGTTCGCATTTCAAAGTGATCTATCACATCAGCTTGATGATAAGCTTGGTGAAGTTGAAAAACTCCCAAGCATGGAAGTATTTGATCTCTCTGAAGAAAATGAATTGGACACCTACATGAGTAGAGAGGTTCCAGTTCTAGAGGGAAATGAGCCTCAAAGCCTTACACAAGAAGAACTTGATCAAGGCCAAGAAGATCATTGTTGGTTCAATCACGGATCAACTTGTACCACAAGTATCTTCCCTAAAGACACCGAAGATGTTTGATTCCTTGATCAAGCTATTTGAAGATAAGAAAATAATTCAGAAGATGGATTTGAGAAAACAGTTGAAGAATGTGAATATCCAGAATGCATAACATCTTGAAGTAGTAGAAGAAGAAGCAGAGAATGTAGAAGTGGTGATATCCACCTTGAATGGCCTCCCATGATCATGGGATTCATTCAGGCGAGGAATGTGTGCCAAAAGGAAGTGATTACTTTCAGTTGACTCTGGGAAGAAGAAGAAGCTCGTCGCATAAGAAGAGAAGAAGAAAGATGGGAGCAAATTGAAGATCAAGCTCTCACCATTCAAAGAAGATCCCTCAAGTGATGAGGAATATGAAGAACTCAATTCTTGACGAACCTCTTATCCATCTTATCATTTGGATAAGAAATGATGATTTCATGAATGAAGAAGATGATGAAGGAGAATGATTGAAGAAGAAGTCTACATAGAACAACCACAAGGATTTGAAGTTGAAGATAGACATGCTCACGTATGTGAATTGAAGAAGGGCTTGTATGGCCTTAAACAAGCCCCTCAAGCTTGGTATGGAAGAATAGATAGTATCCTGACGAGCATGGGCTTTGCCAAGAGTAAAGTCGATCCTAGCCTTTACTACAAGGTTGTAGAAGATGAACCTGTCATCCTGTTATTATATGTGGATGACATATTCTTAACACAGAATGAGTAACAGATCATGGAAAGCAAGAAGAAACTAGCAGAAGAATTTGAGATGAAAGACCTTGGGTTAATGCATTATTTCCTAGGTTTGGAAGTATGACAAAGAAATATTTCTCAACCAGGGAAAGTATGCGGTAGATATATTGAAGAGATTCAATATGTTGGAATGCAAATCCATGGCCACACCCATGGAATCCAACCTGAAGCTGTTAGCTGGTGACTCATTAGAGTTATTGGATGTGACTCATTACAGATAGATCATTGTGTCATTGATGTGCTTAACAAATACTAGACCAGACATTTGTTTTGCTGTGAACACCTTAAGTCAATATATAGTTCAACCTAGATGGGTTCACTTGGTAGCTACAAAACATGTGATGAGGACTATAGATTTTGGTCTATACTATGATGGTAGCCATAACTATATATTGTATGGCTATATAGATGCAGATTGGGCTGGAAGTATCTCAGATAGAAAAACTAATACAACAGGTGGATGTTATAGTCTGGGATCTGCTATGATTTCATGGTTTAGCAGAAAGCAGTTTAGTGTTGCTCTAAGCACAGCTGAAGCATAATATATAGTAGCTTAATTTTCTAGTTGTGAATCCATATGGCTTCATAAGCTGATGTGAGGATTATTCAACCTAGAGTTGGATACTACCGAAATTATATGTGATAACCAGAGTTGTGATGAAAGAGAACCCTGTGTTCCATCATAACACATAGAAATCCAGTATTTCTATGTACAAGATAAGATGCAGATGATGATGTTTCAGTATTCCCATACCGAAGATATAGATGATGTTTTAGTATTTACATACTGTAGATGCAGATGATGGTGATTCTGTATTTCTATATTGAATATAGAAATGATGATGCTTTCAGTATTTCTATACTGAATATATAGATGATGATGATTTTAGTATTTCCATACTGAAGATATAGATAATGTTTCAGTATTCCAATACTAAAGATATAGATGATGATGATTTCAGTATTCCCATACTAAAGATATAGATGATGTTTCAGTATTTACATACTGTAGATGCAGATGATGGTGATTCTGTATTTCTATACTGAAGATATAGATGATTATGCTTTTAGTATTCACATACTGGAGATACAGATGGTGATAGTTCAGTATTTACATACTAAAGATGTAGATGATGATGGTTTGGGTGATGATGTGATGACAAAGCCTCTGTCTCGATTAAAGTTTGAACACTTTTGAGACAAGATTGGTGTTGTTCGGAAAGACCTTCCTCGAAAGGGGGAGTAGTGATGTTGCAATGGGATTGTATCATCCCTGGGCACTTTCCCTAAAGTGTCTCGAAGACCTCGGTCCTCAAGAATGAAGAGGGATTGTATCATCTTGGGACATATGTCCATAAGTGATCCAGTGAACTTCGTCGAGAATGTGGCAGGATTGTATCATCCTTGAACTTCGGTTTAGAATGGATCCAGTGAACTTCAGTCATCGAGAAGGTGGTAGGATTGTATCATCCTTGGACTTCGGTTCAAAATAGATCCGGTGACTTTGGTACTCGAGAATGTGTGTTGATCCCATAATTCCAATAGGAAGGATTGTCTGAGTTCCACAACTATGTTGATCCTGTAATTCCAAAAGGAAGGATCGTTAGTAACTCCATAAAGACCTAAATGCCGTAATTCCGAAAGGAAGGATCATTGACTTGATCCCATAATTCCAATAGGAAGGATTGTCTGAGTTCCACAGATGTGTTGATATCATAATTCCGAAAGGAAGGATCATTAGTAACTCCATAAAGACCTAAATACTGTAATTCCGGAAGGGAGGATCATTGACTTGATCCCGTAATTCCAATAGGAAGGATTGTCTAAGTTCCACATATCTATTGATCCTGTAATTCCGAAAGGAAGGATCATTAGTAACTCCGTAAAGACCTAAATCCCGTAATTCCGAAAGGAAGGATCATTGACTTGATCCCGTAATTCCAATAGGAAGGATTGTCTGAGTTCCACAACTGTGTTGATCCCATAATTCTGAAAGGAAGGATTATTAGTAACTCTGTAAAGACATAAATCCCATAATTCCGAAAGGAAGGATCATTGGTAGCTCCATAAAGACATGATCCCATAATTCCAATAGGAAGGATTGTCTGAGTTCCACAACTGTGTTGATCCCGTAATTTCGAAAGGAAGGATCGTTAGTAACTCCATAATGACCTAAATCCCGTAATTCTGAAAGGAAGGATCATTGACTTGATCCCATAATTCCAATGGGAAGGATTGTCTGAGTTCCACAGATGTGTTGATCCCATAATTTTGAAAGGAAGGATCGTTAGTAACTCCATAAAGACCTAAATCCCGTAATTCCGACACGAAGGATCGTCCCAGACATGTTGATCCCGTAATTCCGAAAGGAAGGATCATGTTGATGTTTTGATGATGATGATGTTGATGTTTTGATAATAATGATGTTTTGATGATGATGATGTTTTGATGATGATGTTACTTATCGAAATATCAGAGTATGATGATGATGGCCCACTGATCGAAAGATCAGAGTATGATGATGATGACATACTGATCGAGAGATCAGAGTATGATGATGATGATGTTGCTGTTCGAAAGATCAGAATATGATGATGATGATGTTGCTGATCAAAAGTTCAAATATCTGATGATGATGTTGTTGATCGAAAGGTCAAAGTGCTGAAGATTGTTGCTGATCGAAGAGGTCAAAGATTGCTGCTGATCGAAGCGGTCAAAGTGTTGATGTTGCTGAAGATTGAAGATTGAAGATGAAGACTACATGATGTTGAAAAGCTTCCAATGATTTATAGATGTGTTAACCCTGATGATGCTGATGATGCTCTCTCTCTCTCTCTCTTGTTATTGTTGTTGTTGATGTTGTTGTAGAATACCCTTCTCGTTAAGGGGGAGTGTTGATGTTGCTGTAGAATACCCTTCTCGTTAAGGGGGAGTGTTTAAATATTGTAACTTCAAAGAATATTCTATATGTATCTTTTTGTGGTCCCCGATGGTCCTACCGGGAGAACCACTTGTATTACTTTGTACCCCGATGCTTCTAATCAGAAGAACTAATAAGAGTCATGATGTAGTCCCCTCTAATTGTAAAGGTGGGTCATTAGCACCCCAGTGTGGTTACTTGAGCCTACATGTCACATGAGTTAACTTAAGTGAACAGATGAATATAAATAGAGGTGTAGCACTCCTCATTTGCAACACACACTCTCACTTGTGTAGTGCATTAGTGGAGAAGAGAAGTAGCTGGAGAAGGAGGAGGATCAGGCTTTGATCTCCTTGTTGGTTTTATCTTTTATCTTTTATATTTTGGGGCATTTATATTGAGGAAGCTTTTGCTGGGTTTTTCCCTTTAGGATTTTCCCAAGATAAATCTTTGTGTTCCTTTTGTATGGTTGTGCTTGTCTATCTTTCAGTGATCCTGTTTATATGATTTTGTTATGAAAATGAAATGAAGTACTGATGTCTTAGCTAAGAATATGAAAACTTAACACTCCCCCCCCTTCATTTACTGATCCCTCACTTAAAAATACCCTGTCCATCTTCTCTGCTACCACTCCTTCTTTCCCCTCCACCTTACACCTAAACTCCATTCGTTTTGAGAATGTAACTATCAGGAAAAAGAAGAAGGATAAACCTTCATTGAAGGGGGTTCTTTCATCAGTTTCTCCCCGCTATATACCCTTCTCAGTGCGTATAAACGATGCAACTAGGGGTCATTCATCTCGAGGGCTTAGAGCATCGATCGCTCCCCCACTTGTTCCTTATTGCTGATTCTCTCCCTGAATGTTTGTGGCATGGGAGGAAAGGCCAAACAACATAGCCTCCGTAATTTTTTTCTTTCTGTCAGACTCGATATGATCCTTCTCCAAGAGACCATGTGCAGCACCTATCCTTCCCTCCTGGATTTATCGAAGCTGCTGCCTAGCTGGGAATTTTGCGCCATTAATGCCTCTGGTCTCTCTGGTGAGCTTTTATCAGCCTGGAACCCCCATCAGGTCAGGTGCCATGCTTTCAAAACCGTTGTTGGTATTTTACTGCAAGCTTCTTTCAGGGGTATGGACATCCTGTTGGATGTCCTAAATTATTATAGTCCCTATAAGAATAGGGAACACTTATGGGAACTTGTCAGAAGGAGTGGATTTCTCAGCTCTCCTAACCTGATCCTGGGAGGTGACTTAAACCTCACACTAAAAGCCTCTGAGACCTGGGGGGATAGAGCTATTATCGATCCTTTCATCACGCACTTTCACCACCTTTTTTATTCTCTGGGGCTTATGGATATTGCTCCTCCTAATGTTGGTCCCACGTGGAGGAATGGCAGGGTAGGAAATGAAGGGATTAGCAAAATATTAGACCGCTTCCTTGTTGCAGCAACCTTGATTCCTTCCCTTCAAGTACATAGGGTCTGGACTTTACCCTCTGATATCTCTGATCACTTTCCTATCTGTCTTAAGTGGAACAAATCCATTGGGTCTTGCAACTAACCCTTTAATTTTAACAGATCTTGGCTGGATGATCCTGATTTCTCCTCTTGGGTAACTGATAGATGGTCTATCCTCTCTGGACCTTCGTCATATTCTGATTGTGAACTTCTCACACATAAAATCAGATATCCCAAGTTGGATGTTAAGAGATGGATTAAGGACAAAGGTCCCACTCTGGATTCTAAATGTCTGAAGATTGGCTCTGACATCTGTGATATTCTCTCGGGATCGACCTTTGGTATCCTCTCCCTGGAGGAACAATATTACCTTGCCCAGCTCCGACATCGTAAAAAGACCCTGACTGACAATATCCTTCTTACCTAGATGCTTAAGAGTCGCACTAAATGGGCCCTTAATGGTGACCAAAACATGAAGTATTTCCATACTTTGGCCTCGGGAAGAAGGAAGAAAACCACCATTTGGTCACTTATGAATGAGGAGGGTACTGCTGTCGAGGATGAATTGGGTCTTAAAGAACTCCGTTGTAAGCAATTCGCACAGATCTTTTGTGATGACAACCGAACTGACCTTCTTTCTCAGATTAGGGTGGCCATGTTGTATCCCATTATGATCTCTCCTTTGGATGCACCTAGCCTCACTAAACCGGTCACTATTGCTAAGATTGAAAGTGCTCTTCACTCCTTTAGAAAGGACAGGAGCCCAGGTCCTGATGGATGGCCTACATAATTTTATATACATTTTTTTGATCTACTGGGAAATGATTTACTTGCTGTAGTTGAACATACCAGAGTCTCAGGTTGTGTACCTCCCTCCCTTAACTCTACTTTTCTTGCTATGATACCAAAAAAGGATAAGCCCATTACCTTTGTAGATTTCAGGCCTATCTCCTTTTGTAATTTACTTTACAACTAATTTCAAAGGTTATTGCTTTTTGGTTGAAGCCCCACTTGGATACACATATTTCCAAAGAGCAATATGGTTTTCTTAAAGACAGGCAGATTGTCGAGCCCATTGGTATTATTCAAGAGACCCCTCACACTGTGAAAAATAGGAATATGTGTGCCCTCATCTTAAATTTGGACTTTGTAAAATATTTTGATAGGGTTAATTGGTCATACATCAGGCTCATCCTTATCCAGATTGACATCCCTCTTCTTGGGGTTAACTAGATTATGGCCCGCATCTCTTCTGCAAATTTCATTGTTCTGGTCAATGGCACACCCACAAAATTCTTTATAGCCTCTAGAGGCATCAGATAGGGTTGTCCCCTCTCTCCCTTGCTCTTCATTCTAGTCATAGAAGGTCTTAGCCTCTTGATTGCGGATGCTAGGTCACATAGTCTCATTAGGGGAATCAAGATTTCTCCTTTACTTGCCCTTACCCACCTCCTCTTTGTTGATGATGTTATTCTTTTGGGCTGTGGTACACTATTTGAGTGGATGGAATTCGATGTCATTCTGAGTACCTTCTGCAAGGCTTCTGGCATGTGCATTAGCTTGGAAAAATCTATCTTTCTGTTCAGCAACCTGGATGTTGATGTGGGTACATATATTGCTCGGTTTATGCCTTATAAAATGGACCTAATCACCACTGGATTCAAGTACTTGGGTTATCATCTCAATCCATTGGGATATAAAAGTAATGACTGGCTCTGGCTCATTCATAAATTTGAAAGTATAATTCTTCATTGGTCGCACATGCTACTCTCTCTTAGAGGTCGTTTGGTCCTCGTACAAGCTGTACTTACTAGCATCCCTGTCTATTGGTTGGGACTTGCCACCATACCCGTCTCTATCATCAACAAGCTCAGAAGTCTTATTTTTTCTTTCCTTTGGGGCTCGTCTGGCAATAAGCACAAATACCATCTTGCTAACTGGAAACAGCTCTCATGGCCAAAACGTATGGGGGATGGGGCATTAAGAATCTATCCTGGTTCTGTATTGCATTAAGATTGAAAAAAATTTGGTGGGCCCTTTAGCATGATGGTATATGGCATCAAGTGCTTATTCACAAATACCTGAAGCAGAGATCGGTGGTAGATTGGCTACGTGGAAAAAACTTCTATTCTCATGGTGGCTCTATTTTTTGGAGGGGTTTTATGCAAACACTTCCTATTTTGGGATACAGAATTGCATGGATTGCAGGTGATGGCCACAACATCTGTCTGGGCATTGACAAGTCTCTATCACTCCCATCGGATCTTCTCGATTTCCTTGCTGACTTGGATATTTCTTCCCTTGCTAGTGCCCACAACACTCTTCTGGGCCCTCATGACCACTGGTACTCTGCTGCTAATCTGGGTATCGGTGGTGAATGGAAAACTGCATGGGAGGACTTTACTATCATTATGGAAAGGTGTGGCCTTCGTTTGGTTTAGGGAATGGACTCACTTGTCTAGCCTCTAAACTCGCAGAATGGTACTGTTACAGCCAATGCACTATATGACTCCATTGTCTCATCATCTTGCCCCCCTCTTGGAAGCAAACTCTTTGATTTTATTTGGAATGGTACATTGCCAAAAAGATTAATTGCTTTGTTTGGCTGGCTTTATCAAATAAAATGCTTACTTGGGATAACCTTCAAAGGAGGGGATGGATAGGACCCTTAATATGTGCTCTCTACTTAATTGATTAGGACTGTAGAAGGAACATCTTCGGCTTCTGCCTGGTCTGGCTGAACTTGCTCTCGATACTGAGTGAACAGTATCACTTGGAACCTACTTTTCAGTCTGTATCTCTTGTGGATCTCCTCTAGAAGTGGATTGATAGCTTTTCAAAGTATAATATCTGTTGTTACCTTCCTTTCTTTACAATGTGGATTCTATGGAATGCTAGAAATAAATCTATCTTCAAGGGATATAAGCTGTCAGTGTTGGGCTTGATTCAATAGGTGAATCACCTCACACAGATGTAGTGCCCACCTTCAGAAAAGAGGAAAAAGCCCAGAATACCGGGCCTAGGTCCTAGTCTTGTCTATCCATGTGGTTTTTTTGATGGTGCTTCAGCAAAATGTGGTGGCATTGGGTATTGCCTGCTCCTAAATGAAACACATTCCTTTGAGTTTGCTATGGGGGTCGGTCAATGCACTAACACTAAAGCAGAACTGGTGGGGCTTTGGGCCTTTCTGCTTTCCACCCATATGATGGGCATTCCCTCACTCCAGGTGTTTGGAGACTCCTCAGTTGTCATTAACTGGGAAAAGGGAAAGTCTTCCTTGTCTCCACCTGAGCTTCTTTATTGGTGTAGGGAAACTAGGAAGCTTTGCACACACTTCCTAGCTCTGTCATTTGATCATATCTACCATGAACATAATCAACAAGCTGACCATGTCTCTAAAGCTGCTCTCTCTTTGGCTCCAGGTATTGGAAAATACTATGAATTTTTTGAGGGTCATTTGACCTCCCATGGCAAGTTTAAACTCTTTTGAGTTAGTGCAGGACTTTGTGCCCTTTCTTTCATGCACCTTATCTTCTTGTAGTGAGCCAACTCCTTTAGTTTGCTACTCACATGCTCTTCATGTACACGATATATATGGATGGACTTGACAGTTATTACTGATGGCTTTATTTTTTACTTCATAGTTGGCATTAGACTCTCTCCCTCAGCACTCATTAAGTTGTGTATCTTTCGAATGGTATGGCATTACATCATGTACTGTTTCCTCTTTGATTGTAGCCCATTTCCTTGGCTGGCTATGTAAGATGCCCTTTGATTCTATGAATAACAAGGACAGGCTTTTTTCTTTCTTAAAAAAAAAAATTATATAAATATTTATTTCACTATTATTATAGTCAATTTTAAATAATTATAATGTTATATATATATATATATATATATGATGAATAAGAAAAATAATTTATTATAAATAAATAATTAATCTTAAATAAAAAGTCAAAATGATTTATATACTTTTGAAAAGAAAATAAATATTGTAAAAACATGGATAAATTTTAATAAGTTTATAAATAAACTAGAAAGTGGACAATTATATATAAACCAAAAGAAAGGTTAGTAACACCACTAATATTTATTGTGTTGACTTATAAAATTTAAAATGAATTTGTTAATCTTAAGTTTATTTGATCTTAAAAGTAACATAATAAAACAAAATTATTAACATTAATATTATTTATAAAACATAATAACTTTTTATGAAAATCAAAATAAATTTGTTAATCTTAAGTTTATTTGATATTAAAAGTAATAAATAAAACAAAATTATTAACATTAACACTATTCACAAAATATATTAAATTTTTTTATTTCACAAATGATAATGGTAGGAGTAATAGTCATCTTTCATTTTCTTTAGTTTATAAATTTGTTTATTTCAAAGTAGTGATGATGATGATGATGATGATGATGATGATGATGATGATGATGATGATGATGATGATGATGATGATGCAATTTAAAGAAAATGATGTTTATGTTTATGTTTAACTTTCTTATTTAATAAATTTTGCAAATTCAGTATCCTTAAAGTGGTGGTAGGTTAGTTATTATGATTTTTTTTTATATTTTAATAATTAAATCGAATTCTTTAAAAAAAAATGATAATGTTAACTAATTTTAAAATACAATGTAAATGTACATGCAAATACACCACTTGTTTAAAAAAAAAAATTTAAATCATTAAACTCATTTAAAAGATATATTCCTTTTACTTACTGTTCCAAGCTAAGGTTTGAAAGGCTGATATCCTGTTTTTCCTTCCTGGTAGTTCTTGTCAGTGCATGAGGCTGTAGGTCTCAAGGGCATAGGATAAAGGTTATAGGTATGAGGTTTCAAAGTGTACCAATAATAGCATTATATATGTGCATATCCACCAAAAGGAGCAGTTGGAGATAGATACCCAGCAACGAAGATCGGAGGTCAAGTTACAGATTCAGTGGTTTTATACCTTCAGTATGTCTGTTTTATGATCCTCATCACTAGGTGCATCATAATTAATGCATCGTTCATGTCGTCTAATCGACGTAGGAACTAAGTAAGGTTCCGTAGCAAGTAATAAATACTCTCATTACAAGATCTATTCATACAGTAACAACATGTAATTCTGGGGTTGCTTGGCTAAGAGACACCTTTAGGTGATAGAAGAAAGGCTAGGGTTAATAGATCAGTAATAACTTTAGCTAGTAAAGAGAAACTACTTGGATAAATTTATATTTTTTTGAAAAATAAATAATTAAAAAATATTTTATTTCAATCTAGTTTATATTAAATTTAAATTAAAAAAATATAAATTTATTAATGATATAAATTCTCATTTAAACTAACAAAAAACTATACCTTTGTATTTAAAGTTTGTATCTTTTATAAATGCTTACGTGAAAAAATAAAGAAATCTCATTTTAACTATTAAACTAACCGAGTTAATATGGTATACAATATTATAAAAAATATGTAAACATGTTTTTATACTTGCCTCAGCAGGTATATTGTAATCGATTGCAAGTCAAACTCTTTTGACTTTGTACTAGTTGCTCTCTATCGAAAAAATTAAAATCTTTTTTGTAAAGTATAACTTAGGGATTTGTAAAATATTTTTTTTAATTTTGTTAAAAAACTATTTTGTAAACAACTTATTGGTGGATAGAAGATGATGTCAACTTTGGAATTTGGTATCTGGATTTGAGTTGACATGTGGCAACATGACATCATAATAATAAAATAAAAAAAATAAAAATTATATCCCATTGCCATCTGTTATAGCAAGTGGTACCATTGGAGCCAGCTGTTCTGGTCTTTTTCAGACCTCGGGCCATGAGACAAGGGTGCATTAGCTTGGCAATGCCATCCACAACAACTAAATCAGAGTCGAGGTAAATGATTCTCCTGAGTCAAAGTGATATAATATGAAGCGCAAGTATGGAAAAGTTTCCTAAAGCGTAGCCTTGAGATCACGTTGGCGCTCGGACACCATGAAATGGAAGACTACATTCTCAGGACAAGAAGCATGTTGGAGATTGATAGAATTCCGGTGACCAATCCTCTAAGATAAGCAGCGTCTAGCGTCATGGCTATATGCATGGACGTGCTATCACATACCTCTTTAGCATCATCTTCTTCTTCTTGAAGTTGAGAATAGCCTAATCTCCACGACGAAGGTGCCGAGACGATGCATTCTTTACCATTTCAAAATGCCAGAGCTTCTTGGAAAACCGGCAGGGTCGACGATCGGCGTGGTATATGCAGCCGGTCCAGCAGAACGCTGGGAAGCTTGGTGAAACCAGGATCGTCTCTCACATAATTGTTCAATTTAAAGTTAAATTTCATGTCACGGATGATTCTAGTGGCCACCACGCCAGTCATGCTCAGCTGGATCGAAACCAAAATGCTTGCAAATAGAAAGAAAGAAAACGTTCTAGTCCTTCGAATTAGCATCTTTTCCATTAAAACACGGTTCAGAGGCTTCGATCGGCAAGCCCTAGATATGTGTCTAGACTCTATATAACCTGGAGGCACCAATGCTCCGTGCGGCTAGACATAGCCAGTCTTGAGGGAAAATAAACGGTCAGCATTCAGGATTCAAGATATTCAGGACTACATTAATAAATATCAATTTGACAGAACGCCAAAGAAGACAAATATCCAACTCATAAACTGTGGCTGAATCTGCTTGCCTGGACTCAATATGAATGGCAGAGGACAATTGTGCACAAGAACAAGACGTAGGAATGCCAGGACAAACGCAGATTGCACATCAAGTTACTGTAACCACAAAGTCCACAATGCTTGGGAAGTAGTGGTTGTTAGGTCCGCATTGCGACAAAACTAAATCTTATCACAATTTTGTGTACAATGCAAAGGAAAGGAACGAAAATCCAAGCATCACCATCGACCGGTGAGCAGAGCAGAATTAGCGCGACAGAAATTCCTCTGCAAGCCAAGCAAATTAAGTGTACTTATCAATATTTCGTTTGATCTTTCCTACTACATGAAATCAAAACAACCTAATAACTTAGAGCCTAACTTAAAGCCATGATTCCTAAGGAACCGGTAAAGCTATGAGAAGGATGTATCAACAATCACATAGAACTTTATGCAGCATTTCTAACAATATACACATAATTCCTACAATATACAACAACATTATCCATCTTTCTACATGAAATTAAAACCACCAGGAGAAACTTCTGCACACTGAGGTGTATCATACATGGTTAGCACGTGATCATCATCTTCCTTAACGAAACCATTGTTAAGGATCTTGACTGCTTCTCTATAGACTTGTGTGTTTTCATGAATTTTTAATGCCTTAATATTATCAAAGCCACAAGTGTCCTCAATTATGCTCACATATACATTAACTTCAGAGATGCCTTCATTCTTTTCAGTCTTGTCAGCTCTCAGTATTTTTCCTAGACCGTGAAGGCAGACTGTTATAGTCCTTGAATCCTGGAAGGTTAGAAGATCACAAAGTGGCTTGATGCAACCCTGAATCGCAAGGTATCTGTAATAGAAAAGGGCTCATGTTATCAACCTTAAGACGATGGATGTAGAAAATTACACACGCGAAGAAATTAGAAAAGTTTTGTACTTTATCTGTTCCTCGCTTGCAGAAGCAATTGCATTTGAAACCTCCCATGCTACGTCTCTCTTTCTATTGAATTCAGCATTTGCTAGCAGAGATAAAAGTGGGGGAAATATATTTTCATTGATCATAGCCTGCAATGAAAATGAGTGAAGTCCATTAAAACAAAAGCGTGAGTTATGTTACACTGGAAATATGACAGTGGTAGCGAGTAACACTATAAATCCAAAACGATTCCCACCTGAAGTTGCTCTGTTGTTCCTGCAGTAACATTGGAGATTATCCATCATGTATGTCCTATTATGTTTTTCTTTGTCGCCTTATTTGTGAGAAGATTCAAAAGGCGAGGGAGAACCTTATTGTCAATAACAACCTACACACAAAAAAATATAAGATAAACAATAAAGTAAATCCACTGTGTTTGAATTTGGACTCTTTGTATTATGTCAGACAGTTTATCACAGCCGAGAATGCATACAACAGATGCAAAATAACAAATGTATTGTATAATTATTTGGAAGAAGTGTGAAATTTTTTTGAAGTAACACCTGAGTTTGCACATCATCGCCAGTGACAAGATTTCCCACTGCCTTTAAAGCAGGAGTAACAACAAATGGTGAAGAATGCCCGCGAATAGTTCATTTTGATTAATACACTGAGGACCTTATGTATAAAATTATAGTGACGCTGGAATTTAAAAATTAACATAAACTGAACTTAACATCAAATTTAAATTAACCATGAAACTATATGTATTAAGTTACTTATAAATACTAAGTGCTTATATTTATTGAGTTATATATAAATACCAAGAGTGATTATATTTATGTGCGTATCATGATACTCACGACAGAAGCTCCATCAACTTTGGGAAAATGCCAGCGTCAATTATTCCTTGAATATTCTCATTGGGGCCATTAGAAATATATGATAGAGCCCAACATGCAGATGCCAATACCTCCTCTTTTTCTATATGGAGAAGCCACTTCAGGGTAGGCAATGCATATTTCACCTTAAATCGATAAGTAAAAGGTAGAAACTCTTGATGCTATTAAATTCTAACTCTGATCATAGATTTCCATGTTCAACTTTGTAAGATATCGAGTACTACAACATGCACATATTTCCCACCCAGCGAAACACACTTGAAAATTTACCATATAATTAAAATTTATTAAACGCCCAATCATTGTAAAAAATAGTCAAATATACCAATCACAAAGAGCTAGAGCTAGATAATAAAATGGTTCTGATGAAATTGAGGTTGGGGTTTCCCACTAGAAAAGTTTGAGAGAGTCCATGTAGCTATTCTGATCATTGAAATTGTTACATTCTTCTGAAACTGGGCAAGCACATGCCATAATGCTCCATGAGTGAGTACCATATCCCTATATTATGCAGAGTCTCCAGCAATATTTCCCAAAGCCCAAACAGCCTTATAGCAACAGCAGTTGAACTCAAAGTGAGAAGTAGTTTTATTGTTGAAATTCAAATGCATAGAAGATAGTAAGATAATTGAAAAAATTATGTACATGTTCTCAAAGATCATCATCCACAGACGTAAGAATATCCACAAATAATGGCAGTGCTTCGTAGTAAATTACAAGCTTTGTATGTTCAGTGTTTCCCGATACTATAATTGTCAAAGCCCAAGCTGCCTCGAACTGTATTATCATTTATGATAATAAGCTATCAACTATCACAACAATAATTCTAAAATAACTAGCTATAATCAACTCTCTGGACCCAAACGAGATCGAACCTCTCCACTGAATTATTTATTTTATCATATTTATAAATCAATATAGCAATTGCATTTTACCTAAAGATGAGGCATATCCACCCTCCTGAGAATATCGACAAGAAGGGGAACTACACTGGATTCGACGACAGCATCAATTGGAGGATTACTTTCTGCATAAAGAAGACATTAGTAAGGATTGACATAAAATTATGATCTGTTTTCCATTTCTGATACACAACATTATCGTAGGTGAATAGTAGCATGGAAAAGAATCTGACCAATGCTTAACAATTCTCGTAGATGAATAAAATCGGCCTCCTTTGCTCGAATGTCATTAGAAGCAACCGCGACAACAACTGCTGGCAAAGACTGCAACTGCACTAAAAATAATAGATGGGAATTATATTCATACAAATTATTGTTAAGTATTTGCATATGCAGTAACTTAGTAAGGATGATAGTGGTGGTAAACTCCTAGTAAACATATATTGCTAATCAAAGAAAATTTACCTTTTCATCAAGGGAAATCTTTTGATCATATCCACTCGAGGGCTGAGAATTCAGGGCTTCTCTACGTTTTTCGAGCGGAGTTTCCTCCCTTTTAGACTTTTCAATCTCCACCATGTTTTCCTGTCGCTTTCTACGGGCCTCTACTAAATCGACTGCCACCTTGTAACGTTGCTTCCGAGCATCGACTTTATAAGTACTCGCTCATAGGAGAGGAAAGGATTGACATTCACAACAACCGCATAAGTCTTAGCATTGGTTCTATAAGTACTGGCTCATAAAGAGGAAAGGATTGACATTCACAACAACCGCACAAGTCTTCACTTCATTCAAACCACTCCAACTCCGTTTGTTTTCAGCAAATATCACAAGCCTTCCGAGATGTCATGTGACTATGCACACCAATACAAAGAAAGAGTCCACAAGTAAAGAGTGCCAATTTCTCCCACAATGTAATTAAAACATTCCTATGCATTCACATTCCACATTCCTTACTGACATGAAATTTGGATTTATATAATTAAGGCGTATCCTTTCAATCTCTCAATATCAATTAAATTTTAGTCGACTTCGTAAAATATTATAAAAAAAAACTTAATTTCAATTTTTTTAAGGATTTGAAATTATTTTGGCAGTGGCTAGTAGCTTCTTCCATATGAGAAGAGAATTAAAAAGCTTTTACACTTGTTTTTAGGGGGACAATTGCCTTATAAAAATTAGTAGCTTCTACCATATGAGAAGAGAATTAATAAACTTTTACACTTGTTTTTAGGGGGACAATTGCCTTATAAAAATTAGTAGCTTCTTTCATATGAGAAGAGAATTAATAAGCTTTTACACTTGTTTTTAGGGGGACAATAGCCTTATAAAAATGAAAGATCTTTTAAAGTAAAGTGTGGAGTGTTCTCAATCATACTTTTTAAAAGTTAAAACTTACACTATTTGCAATTAAGGCGTTTTAAATAGGAAAAGGTAAGTAAGACGATGGAAAGATTCAAGCCTAAGGGTAAAGTAGAAGGGATTTTGGACAATAGAAAGAATCAAGGGTAAGGGGCAATGGTAAAGGAGAAAATGGGAGATGTGGCTATTGGTAACAAAACCAATCTTGAAATTATTCTTCTTGTAATTAAGGAGATCAAGAGGATGGACTTACATGGGTTAACATATGATGACTCAAAGCATATTGGGAGAGCTAAT
>LPNX010403301.1:2055-227636 GCA_001517045.1 Pseudotsuga menziesii
TACACGGTTATCGGGGAAAAAGCCGCGTATATCAATATTATAATGTTTTTTTTGGGGATGATCAAGGTAACATCAAAAGATATAAAGTGGTCCAAAGGGGCTAATGAGTCTGCAGCGGGACAAGGGAAGGCCATACAATGTGTGATTCACCTAGTGTGGTGAAATCCGCTATAACAGTTGGGTCAAGAGACGGATCAAGAAAATCCAACTGATCGATAGTGACAATTTCTTCGCCATAATTAAAGTACATCACATGAAAGAATGTTGACACCATAGCTTGCATGGCATAGACATAATCATGTCCAAGGAGCATATTGAAGTGCAAGGGGTCCTCTATCACCATGAAGTCAACTAAGACGGTCTTCCCACATAAAGTAACAGGTTTTTGAGCAAGAATTCCCAAGGCTATACAAGTTCTTCTATCAAACACCAGTAACTGAATAGTAGCCGACACAAGGCTGGGAGATCCCATGCCTCGCCAAGCACGAGTAGACAAGATACTAACTAAAGCTCCTTCATCAACAATACAATGAGAAATTGTGTATTGTTCAACTTTGATCTTTATCTGGAAAGGTGCATCAGAAGGAAGGTGCAGCTCAACTAGGCTATCCCAATCAAAGGAAGCAATCCAAAAGCTTGGTGGGGGTTGATCTGAAATGAGTTCAGTGCCCCCTTATTTAGTAAGTTCTGAACTGGCAATGAATAAAATGTGACTAGCAAACACTTCGCTCTCCAAAGGATGAGTGGGATTGATCGACAATGGAATCAATTCAACCGATTCATGAAAGTCACTCTCCGAAGGGAGAGTGGGATTGACCAAAGATGACATTGGTTCAATCACATCAGGATCACTCTCTGAAAGAAGAGTAGGATTGACCAAAGATGAGATTGGTTCCACCACTCGATCAACCAAAGGTTGATTAGGGTGTTGAGAAACTATAGGTTGTTCAAAAATGGGATGACCATGAAACCAAAATCTTCTTACCTCTTCAATAGAAGGGCATTTATAAGTAAGGTGATCTCCCTCACAAAGCTTACAAGGAAACTTGGGATTTTGTTTTGAACGGGTAGACTTTTCAACAGTGTCAACATGACTCACAGTGGCTGACGAATTGTATTCAGCATGAACCATAGAGGCTGAGAGACTACCCCCAGCATGGCTTGCAGAGGCTGAGAGACTGCCCCCACCATGGCTTGCAAAGGCTAAGAGACTGGGTCCAACATGACCTACAGAGGTTGAATGGGTGCCCCCTTCCTTATGTGCATTCTTCCTATTCCTCCTTCTTTTATTCCTTTGACTGTCGGTTACTAGTATCAGTACTTTCATCGCATGAGGTAGAAGGAGGAGGAGAATCAACTACAAGTTAAGGGTAAGCAGTGTTTTGATGCCCTTGATATAAGGAGCTTACTTGAGAACCACCAGGAACATTTAGGATAGTTGGAGTGGAAAACAACCACACCGATAGCCCTAGAGTGAATCCAGGTAGATTCAGGGTGGCCATCAAGGGAACACCAACATTCCTCGTGAGAGGAATAGTACAAGGAGTTTCCAGCATGGGAATCTCTTGATTAGCATTCAAAGGGGTGTTAGCCATAGTTTCAAACAAGGAGACAAAGTCCAAGGTCAACAAGAAACCAAAAATACAAAGCACACCTGAAGGCAAACTAAGTATAGACAAACCACACAACACTCAATAAAAAATTCCTATAGTCAAACAAACAAATGGGTACAAGATACACTTTCCAGGATAAAGCTGATAGATAGTTACTTGGAATCCCTATAGATGTCCTTAGGCACAAGCGAAGGAATCACCTACCGCCCTCCCACACCTTCTACCGGGGTTACCTTCCAAGCCCGTCCAAGGTCAACCAGAAATAGCCTTTCGGTGTACCTATGTATGAACCCTAGATGTCAAAGAGACTAAACGCTACCTTAACTATATTGTCAGTTTGGGGGGACAATTGTAAGCCTGGTTCGTATGCATGGGCAGGGTAGCAAATCCTGAAACCCTGTCTAAGACAGAATCCCCAGATGTGCAAAAACCCTGGTCTATGCTTTGACAAGGAATTAGAGGGTTATCTCCTCAGTCCAAGTCTCCACACGGCCTCGTCCTTAAGTCCTGTTTGAGAGGAGCTGCCCAGATACAATCAACATAGAAAAGGGTCTACCTAGTGATTGGCCAACTACGTCTGAATTTTAACACTTGTGGGGAGTTTAAACTCCCTATCCCACAATTCTATCCTAAGTTAGTTGGTGTATGACCCTATAACATAAAACTTAGTAATAATTTTTAAATTATATCATTTATTTTAAGGGTTGTTTTTAGTCAGGGGGTAAATGGCATGAAACTTACGTGGTGTTTTGACTCAAAGTTGAAACAAAATGACTAAGCAAAGAGATATGAAATGCAAAAAGCAAAAACTATTCTCTTTTTTTTTTTAATAGAAACTTGAAAGCCACAAAAGAACAAATTCTTTTTATTTTTTATTTTCAAAAACAATGATATGCCATGCAATCTAGACTAAAAAACTAATCTATATGCATGTAAAGAAAACATTTGTTTTTTATTTTTTCTTTTATAAATATAAACTGATGAAAATACAACAGATAAAGAGAAAACTAAGACTATATTTTTGTAATTTTTGAGATTATAAAAACTGAAAACAGAACTACTACATGCAAATCAAATGCAAAAGTTTTCAACTGTTTTCTTTTCACTTTTTAAATGCTCAAAGACTACTATGCACCTAAACGCACAAAACTTGAGTATGCCTGAACAAACTAACTGTATAAAGTAAGCAAAATGAAGTAAAGCATATTCATAAACCCAAAGATCAACCACCTAAGGAAGACTTGGAACCCTAGCTTAGGCAGACACAATGAATGGAAATCACTTAAATCGAACAAAGGCAAGTGACAAACTGATACTATTCAAAGATAGAAAAGGGTAAAATGGTGTCTAGAACCTTGATCACTGATTTAGACAACCAGCACTCGAACCTTTCACCCAAAAATCAAATGCACTTCAAGTTGCCAACAGAAAGACAATCCAAACAATGAAAACTCAAGGGCTTACTAGAAAGAACGAAGTATGGCTAACAAGGTCATCAAACTCACAGTGCAATACTAATAGTGAAGGCCACTCAGCAAAACAAAATGTATAGAAGGAAAGGGACAAGCAAACCCTAATGTAAAAATTTTGTTGTTCAGGCTTCTACGCGACTGTGTACAAAAACAACCCGCGTACTATACGTGACTGTACTATAGAGAAACCCGTGTACGCAGGCCTCTATACGCGACTGTGTATAAGGGAAACCTATGTACAAGAGTTCAATCTTTCAAAAAAGGAAAAATTATGAAGGACTTCAAAGCACCACTACAAATCTGAACCAAGACAAGACACCACACACTGAATCAAGGCAAAGACTGGGTATTGATCTACAGAGTTAACCCACAGCAGTCTGGTCTCCCCAACAGAGTCGCGCAATGTACTGGGGTTGAAAGGTGGATGTATAATGTTCAGGAAGCATATATAAGCAATTTTGAGAGATCATAATGGTTCATACCTTATCCAAACGAAGGTTGATCCAAGCAGCCCTTCAATCCTCTTCTTGCTCCTCTTGCTCCAAGAGACGTGCAAAACAAATTATACCTTCCTCAAACCAATATGACCACATATAAAGAAATGATAATCAAATAAACATGAAATAATGATCTGACTAACATCATCATATGATCATAAACAAATATTCAATCAAACATTGAACAATAATTCGGGAATAAGAAGGACATCACATCTTTATTAATCTTGAAAAGAAGTACAAGTATACCTTCTCTTCAAGTTTGGCAACTCACGAAACCTTGATTTGGCTCTGCTACTTCTCTTCTCCAAGGAACTCAGCCTCCAAACTCTTCAACACAAGGAGAATTCTTCTAGGGAAAAGGTGTGGGAAAAGAGAGCTCCAAATCCTCCAATATAACAATGCAAAGATTCAAGTCTCCTCTCATGGACCTCCCTACCTCTATTTATATGCTTAATGAAGAGTTAGGGTCAAAGACAAGGTAGTTAGAACTGAAGGAGTCAGTTGCATAACTACCCAAACTACCCAAATTTCAAAATATGTATTTTTTTGACATTTTTAGGAGGCGTACATAGGTTGCAGAAACAACAGTCACATACACGAGGAGGTATACTCGGGTTGCAATGCAGAAAGTCGTTTATTTAAGGCGTACCCGACTATTATATATAGCAACTCGCATACAAATCAAAAAACTCATTTTTAGGTTATTTCTGGGCATTTTCAGACTTTAGTGTCTTCTAAAAGGTTTTAGCTAACAGAAATATATTTCCAACAGTGAAAAGATAAGGTCAAACAGAGTTACAGAACTCAAGACATGGGTCCTTGAAGTTAGGTGTTTTTTCAGTGACTTTCATGAAGTGTCGTCATGGAAGGGTCAACATGCGACGAAAACATAGGAAAGGGGTCATAGGAAGAGATGTGTCATTTTGAGCTATAATAGATTTCCCCTAATGTATGAGGTTAGAGGGGAAGATGATAGTAGAAATACATTATAAAGGAAACAGCCGAGTATGGAGAGAGCAGAGAATCCAAGATCAAAAGGCTCGAACAAAGGTACCTGAAAGAGAGATAAATGTCAGAAAAAACGTATCTTTGGGACATACAAATCCATATACAAAACATCACCATAATGATACAGGCGGATCCAACAAATGTATAACTGATGAAACCATCATGGTTGCTCAATATGCAAAAAGGCGCCATATCAAATCCAAAGGATTCATGGCCACAAATGAACAAGGTGCATCCATACTCGACAATTGATCATAGCTACAAGAATACAAGGTGGATCTATGTCTCAGCAAAAGAAGAAAGGTCGTGATTACTAGCCAAATCAGGGTTAGACTTAGGCACAACTGAACCAACATCCAATAGAATATCAGACTGTATCAAATACTCTAGGAAGACTTCACCTGAAGGAAGGATATCCTTCGAGATAAGGCACATGTCTAAACTTTCAAATGGATCGACAAAGTGGAGAGCGGGCTCCATAGTCTTTATAGGATGACTCACCTGGTCAATGGCTGGGACCAAGTCCTGATAAGTTAAGCATGAAAACAGAGGCTGCTTCTCAGTAGCAATTGAACGCAAAGGACATGAGGCCACATAGCTCACCTGTGGCAGGGTAGTGTCTATAGAAACACTGGGAATCAATAAAGGAAAGACCTGGTCTCTAGTTGGTTCAGGAGACAGATCAAGAAAATCCAACTGATCGATAGTGACAATTTCTTCGCCATGATTAAAGTACATCACATGAAATAATGTTGACACCACAACTTGCATGGCATAGACATAATCACGTCCAAGGAGCATATTGAAGTCCAAGGGGTCCTCTATCACCATGAAGTCAACTAAGATGGTCTTCCCACCCAAAGTAACAGGTGTTTGAGAAAGAATTCCCAAGTCTATACAAGTTCTTCTATCAAATGCCAGTAACTGAATAGTAGTCGACACAAGGCTGGGAGATCCCATGCCTCACCAAGCACGACCAGACAAGATACTAATTGAGGCTCCTTCATCAACAATACAATGAGCAATCATGTATTGTTCAACTTTGACCTTTATCTGGAAAGGTGCATCCGAAGGAAGGCATGGCTCAACTACGTTATCCCAATCAAATGAAGCAATCCGAAAGCTTGGTGGGGGTTGATCCGAATCGAGTTCAGTGCCCCCTTGTTTAGTAAGTTCTAAAATGGCAGTGAAGAAAATGTGACTAATAGACACTTCAGTCTCCAAAGGAAGAGTGGGATTGATCAACAATGGAATCGATTCAACCGCTTCAAGAAATTCACTCTCTAAAGGGAGAGTGGGATTGACCAAAGATGACATTGGTTCAATCACATCAGGATCACTCTCTGAAAGAAGAGTGGGATCAACCAAAGATGAGATTGGTTCGACCACTTAATCAACCAAAGGTTGAGTAGGGTGTTGAGAAACTATAGGTTGTTCAAAAATGGGATGACCATGAAACCAAACTCTTCTTACCTCTTCAATACAAGGGCATTTATAAGTAAGGTGGTCTCCCTCACAAAGCTTACAAGGAAACTTGGGCTTCTGTTTTGAACGGGTAGTCTTTTCAAGAGTGTCAACATGACTCGCAGTGGCTGACGAATTGTCTTCAGCATGAACCATAGAGGCTGAGAGACTACCCCCAGCATGGCTTGTAGAGGCTGAGAGACTACCCCAAGCATGTCTTGCAGAGGCTAAGAGACTGGGTCCAACATGACCTGCAGAGGCTGAATGGGTGGCCCCTTGCTTATGTGCCTTCTTCTTATTCCTCCTTCTTTTACTCCTTTCAAACTGTCGGTTATTAGTATCAGTACTTTCACCGCATGAGGTAGAAGGAGGACGAGAATCAACTACAAGTGAAGGGGAAGCAGTGTTTTGATGCCCTTGATATAAGGAGCTTACTTGAGAAGCACCAGGAACATTCAGGACAGTTGGAGTGGAAAACAACCACACCGGTAGCCCTAGGGTGAATCCAGGTAGATTTAGGGTGGCCATCAAGGGAACACCAACATTCCCCATGAGAGGAATAGTACAAGGAGTTCCAAGCATTGGGATCTCTTGGTTAGTGTTCAAAGGGGTGTTAACCATAGTTTCAAACAAGGAGACAAAGTCTCAGGTCAACAGGAAACCAAAAATACAAAGCACACCTGAAGGCAAACTAAGTACAGACAAACCACACAGCACTCACTAAAAAATTCCTAAAGTCAAACAAACAAACAGGTATAAGATATGCTTTCCAAGAGAAAGCTGATAGACATTTACTTTCCATCCCTATAGATGTTCTTAGGCACAAGTGGAGGAATCACCCACCGCCCTCCCACACCTTCTACCGGGGTCACCTTCCAAGCCTGTCCAAGGTCAACCAGAAATAGCCTTTCGGTGTACCTGTGTATGAACCCTAGATGTCAAAGAGACTAAAGGCTACCTTAACTATATTGATAGTCTAGGGGTACAGTCTCAAGCCTGGTCCGTACACATGGGTAGGGTAGCAAATCCTGAAACCCTGGTCTACGCTTTGACAAGGAATCAGAGGGTTATCTCCTTAGTCCAAGTCTCCACGCGGCCTCGTGCTTAACTCCCATTTGAGAGGAGCTTCCCAGATACAATCAACATAGAAAATGGTTTACCTAGTGATTGGCCAACTACGTCTGAATTTTAACACTTGTGGGGAGTTTAAACTCCCTATCCCACAAGTCTAGCCTAAGCTAGTTGGTGTATGACCCAATAACATAAAACTTAGTAATAATTTTTAAATTATATCGTTTATTTTAAGGGTTTTTTTTAGTCAGGGGGTAAATGGCGTGAAACTTATGTGGTGTTTTGACTCAAAGTTGAAACAAAATGACTAAGCAAAGAGATATGAAATGTAAAAAGAAAAAACTATTCTTTTTTTTTCAAATAGAAACTTGAAAGCCACAAAAGAACAAATTCTTTTTATTTTTTATTTTCAAAAACAATGATATGCCATGCAATCTAGACTAAAAAACTAATCTATATGCATATAAAGCAAACATGTGTTTTTTTTCTTTTTCTTTTATAAATATAAACTGATTAAAATACAACAGATAAAGAGAAAACTAAGACTATATTTTTGTAATTTTTGAGATTATAAAAACTGAAAACGGAACTACTACATGCAAATCAAATGCAAAAGTTTTTAAATGTTTTCTTTTCACTTTTTAAATGATCAAAGACTACTATGCACCTAAACACACAAAACTTGAGTATGCCTGAACAAACTAACTGTATAAAGTAAGCAAAATGAAGCAAAGCAGATTCATAAACCCAAAGATCAACCACCTAAGGAAGACTTGGAACCCTAGCTTAGGCAAACACATTGAATGGAAATCACTTAAATCAAACAAAGGCAAGTGACAAACCGATACTATTGAGAGATAGAAAAGGGTAAAACATTGTCTAGAACCCTAATCACTGATTCAGACAACCAGCACTTGAACCTTTCACCCAAAAGGCAAATCCACTTCAAGTTTCCAACAGAAAGACAATCCAAACAATGAAAACTCAAGGGCTTACTAGAAAGCATGAAGTATGGCTAACAAGGTCATCAAACTCATAGTTCAATGCTCATAGTGAAGGCCACTCAGTAAAACAAAATATATTGAAGGACAGGGACAAGCAAACCCTAACCTAAAAATTTTGTTGTTCAGGCTTATACGAGATTGTGTACAAGGACAACCTGCATACTATACGTGACTGTGCTATAGAACAACCCGCGTACGCAGACCTCTGTATGCGACTATGTATAAAGGCAACCCACGTACAGGAGTTCAATTTTTCAAAAAAGGAAAAATTATCAAGGACTTCAAAGCAACACTACAAAACTGAACCAAGACAAGACACCACACACTGAATCAAGGCAAAGACTAGGTACTGATCTACAGAGTTAACCCACGGCAGTCTGGGCTCCCCAGCAGAGTGGTGTAGTGTACTGGGGTTGAAAGGTGGTGTATAATGTTTAGCAAGCATATATAAGCAATTTTGAGAGATTATCATGGTTCATACCTTAGCCAAACGAAGGTTGATCCAAGCAGCCCTTCAATCCTCTTCTTGCTCCTCTTGCTCCAAGGGACCTACAAAAAAAATTATACATTCCTCAAACCAATATGACCACATATAAAGAAATGATAATCAAATAAACATGAAATAATGATCTGACTAACATCATCATATGATCATAAACAAATATTCAATCAAACATTGAACAATAATTTGGGAAGAAGAAGGACATCACATCTTTATTAATCTTGAAAACAAGTACAAGTATACCTTCTCTTCAAGTTCATCACCTCACGAAACCTTGATCTGGTTCTACTGCTTCTCTTCTCCAAGAAACTCAACCTCCAAACTCTGCAACACAAGGAGAATGCTTCTAGGGCAAAGGTGTGGGAAAAGAGAGCTCTAAATCCTCCAGCATAACAATGCAAAGATTCAAGTCTCCTCTCATGGACCTCCCTACCTCTATTTATATGCTTAATGAAGAGTTAGGGTCGAAGACAAAGTAGTTACAACTGAAGGAGTCAGTTGCATAACTACCCAAACTACCCGAATTTCAAAATACGTATTTTTTTTACATTTTCAGGAGGCATACATAGGTTGCAGAAACAACAGTCATGTACACAAGGAGGTATACGTGGGTTGCAATGCATAAAGTCGCGTATTTAAGGCATACGTGACTATTATATATAGCAACTCGCATACGTACGCAGGTTTCCTTAAGGAAACTCGCGTACACATCAAAAAACTAATTTTTAGGGTATTTTTGGGAATTTTCATACTTTGGTGTCTTCTAGAAAGTTTTAGATAATAGAAATATATTTCCAACGGTGAAAAGATGAGGTCAAACAGAGTTACAAAACTCAATATATGGGTCCTCCAAGTTAGGTGTTTTTTCAGTGACTTTCATGAAGTGTCGTCATGGAAGTGTCGACATGCGACGAAAACATAGGAAAGCGGTCACAGGCAGAGATGTGTCATTTTGAGCTATAAAAGATGCCCCATAATATATGAGGTTAAAGTGGAATATGATAGCCAAAATACATTATAAAGGAAACACTTGAGTATGGAGAGATCAGAGAATCCAAGATCAAAAGGCTCGAACAAAGGTACCTGAAAGAGAGATAAATGTTAGAAAAAACTTATCTCTGGGACATACAAGTCCATATACAAAACATCACCATAAATATACAGGTGGATCCAACATATGTATAACTGATGAAACTATCATGGTCGCTCAATATGCAAAAAGGCGCCATATCAAATCTAAAGGAGTAATGGCCACAAATGAACAAGGTGGATCCATACTCGACAATTGATCATAGCCACAAGAATACAAGGTGGATCTATGTCTAAGAAAAATGTCATATAAAGTGTAACAAGGTCTTGCACAACTTGGTAAATAGCAAAAATGATGATGCTATTGTTAGCCCAAGGTCTTCAATCCAAAACAACCAAAAGGTATGAATCCTAACCATGCAAATAAAGGAGCTGAAGTCGAACATGGAGGAAACCGTTTGATTACCAGTCAATAATGAGAACCATTAACAAATGTGAGGGAAACCACCATTAATGAAAATCATCCCCAAGGTACCTAGTACATTCTAACAAGTGTGAATACAAGGACTTGAAGTCGAACACTTGAAGAATCCATCGAGTAGGAGACATTAAGGTATTCCCAATACCCAATAGCAAGGGAAATTTCCACTGATGACTACAATCCCCAAGGTACTATCATAAAACTCTAAATCTCATCCCCAGAGCAAGATGTGTTGCAGTCAATAGGAAGAGATCCGTTGGAAGGAAGGCATTAAGGCATCCTTCATCATCCAACACGAGGTAGGTCAAAGACTAATTGGATCTGGAATTGGTACTGAATTTCATGACAAGAAACATTGAAGACATGATGTAATGAACTGATACCATGGAATGACCGACACAAAAGGTCAAGGCAATTGTAGAATGGCCAACAAAGGTTTAATCCTTGAACAGTGAGCACGACACAAAAAGTGACTTAGGCAGCTTTTGACACGAAAGAACCAACGACACAAATCTGCAATGTAGGAGACATTGACAAATTCCCCATATAATTGGAAGAGAAACCAACCGAAGGAGTAAGAAACTATAAATCGAGATAAGGTCAAAATACTAGGACCCAACTGTTGATAGACTCAAAACTGGTGCTTTGTTCAAGGAAACAAGACTTGTTGCCATGATGTAAAAAACATGTGAATGAACTTCCCTTCCCCTCTTTCTTGTAAAGGTTTAATGAGTCCAAGAAAGCAAACTCGAGACTATCTTCATTTTTGGCAAGCTCGAAGAAAAGACAGAAGAATGCTTGATAAAGCACTGATTCATGGATTTTACGAGCCTGAACTAGTACATGCTCGACGGTGTTTTCATAGTTTAGAGAGTCTAAAAACTCCAAAGAAGACTCCAGGGGGAATCTTTTTTGTACAATTTAGTCTCCAGAGGCCGAGAAAGTATAAAACATACCAAAGAAGAAATCTCTTACCTTCTGTTAGGCCATGTTTTTGTCTTCCATTGTTTTTTGTACTTTTATTCATATTTTGAATCTTGCCTTTACTTTTTGTTTCTTGAAAATTTTGTTGATAGGGATAATGTTAAATTTACCCTTTAACTCTTATAATGTTTGATTTATTAGCTTATTTTTACAAGTTTTGCTTTTATTTTATAATTGAGGGGCTTATATAAGGCATATATGGATTTAAAAAGTCTAAAAATAGCATAAAAGTTAAATTAAGACTCCTAAAGCAAGTTCAAACTCTTATCATTAGCTTAATATTGTGAAATCATTAATTTGGACTTTCTTGCAGTGCAAGACAAAAACAGATGCACAAGAGCGCTATAAGAAAATCGCATGAGTCAAAATCATCATTTTTTTGGTCCAATTTCTTCGGGATTCTCACACCTGAGGTGTCAATCACAATGTATGATGGTTTTGATATGTGTCTTCTACAGCTTAATCACTAAGGCGGGTGGAATATTATCATAAGGGCGAAATCGTGGCAGTCGTTTGCAGAAGCTGATATAATAATGATATGCATAGTATAATGGAACAAATATGGATGGAATGATGTTTTTATTTGAATTGCACGAAGATTAATTGAAGATCATGTCGAGAAATCAGTGCTCAATAATCAGGATTTTGAAATTGAGCGAGAATTAGGGCTTGCAGGAGCGGTTAGCTGGAGTGGTCTAAGCAGTCAGAGAAAGGTGGAGCATGCAATTCGACACCTGACAATTGAAATAACCATTTTCTAGCATTCGAATTGGTCATATTAACAGGTAGTCCGTGTGCCATTACCAGGTCTTTAATTTGGGGCTTTTTCTGAAGAACTGACTAATGACAGATTCGAAGACAGAATACTAGTTTAGCCTAATCCATGTTAAATGATGAATTATTAACCAATACATTTAAAGTATTCATAATTTAAACAAAGGAATTTAGAGTAGAGCCTTTTGGAGTTCCCTATACTGTATTCTAGGTCAGTTTGTTAAGATTGGAAGACAGTGAGACTGTGGTGTATTGACAGAAGCTGTTTAACCATAGTAAAAATGAAAAAGAGTGGAAAACCCAACACAGCAGAACCCTCAGACTTAAGCTGGGTAAATAATTTTCCAGATTGTGCACAGTTGTTTGCAAATGCAGGATGGTTAATGTTCTTTGAAAGGATTGAAGGTCATCATTCAGAGGTGTCATACAAATTTGCTCAATGTTTAGACAAAGATATAGTGTCTTTTGACACCTTGAAGTTCAAATTAACTAGAGAGTTAATCGCTGAAGCAACAGGGATTTTGGATGAAGGAGAGTTTTGGTTCAAAAAGGTTCCTTTCACCTTTAATGCTCAAAGATACTTGCTTCCTGGTGTAGTTGCAAACTGGGGAAAAGGTGTTCCAATTCAAAATTTTAAACCTGAGTGGATTGAGCCTATTAAATTCTTACAAAGCTATGTCACCTGTGAGGGTATATTTTCCTTTGTTTTCAAATACCACTTTAGGTTCCTCCAACATCTCAGTAATGAGTCTAAAATGAATTTACCTTTCTTCTTTCTGAAAAGCTTACAAAAGATGTCATGTAGGGTGAGAGAGCACCAAGATCATACAAAGCAATATGTTTTTCACCATGGACTCATTAAGCTCATCATAAGTACTGTATTGCAGAAAAAAGAGAAGACTTGGGAGCATTTCATTTTTTGGTCAAGTTTCAAGACTGATCAGGAGGAACAATCTCAGAGAAGACAAGTAGATAAAGGTCAAACTCTAATTAAGAAGCTTAGAAAAAAGGTAACAGTCAAGGGTGAAGAAAATGATAAACCAGAAGAAGCTTCAAAACAGGAAAATAAAAACTTTGAATTTGAGCAGTGAGTTAATGATGAGGATAGCAATATTTTACAGTTAGAAATTAAAGAAGTTGGGCCTGTTGTAGATGTTTTACCTGCAGAATCAATTCAAAATGTAAAATAAGATATTGAGGAGCAAAATTAAAGCCCTATTATAGTACTATCAGAGGAGGATGAAAAATACCTATTTGATGAGGCTAGAATTCCTGTTACTAATGAATCTAGGGTTTGTGCTGAGCAAGAGATTCACACTCATTGTGATGAGGAAACAGTGTCAAAAATGAAAAAAATGAATGTTGTTGAGTTTGCCTCAATCTCTCATCAACAGAAGACTCTGAAGATGTTGGGAGAGATGCAGTAGTCTGGAGACCTAAAACAAGACCTAAAAACAAGCTTAGGTTAAACATGAAAAAGCTACTGAATCCCAAATTGGCTAAAGAAAAGGTTACAGTAATAGAGGATTCATCATCTGAAGACAAATTGGATGATAGTGAAGATGGAAATAAAGGTAAAAAGCCAATAGAATCAAAAGGAAAATCTGTCATGACTGATACTAAGATATCTAATATATTTCTGGAAATTCAAAATCAAATTTTTCAAGAACAACAACAAAGTGAGGTAAAGAGTTCTTGTTTAGAGAAGAAGGAAATGGTTGAAGAAGAAGTTCCCTGCAATGCTGAAAATGAAAAACATCCAAAGTTTCCTATAATCTCCACAGAACTTAGGAATGAAGATGAAGAAATCTATAAAAGACTGAAAATCCCATGGACACCAGAAGGGATTCAAACAATAGCAGAAGACAAATGTATTGATTCTGAAAAAGAAAACCTACAAAGAAGAATTAAGCAATATAAGTATCAGATTGAATATATGCATGAAGCTAATGATGGGCTAGTTACTGCAAACAGGAGACTTAGAGAATATTTGGAGGAAGCTAACAGTCATTACCAGGAGTTGACTACAGTTTCAAGAGAAGCACTTAAAAGGAAAAGGCAAACAGAAAGTCAGTTCATAGAGTTGAAGCAAACCATCCAGGACCTGCAATAGCATAATGAAAAGCTAACAAAGAGGATTGCAAACATGGAGACAGACCAATTGAAGGTGAGAAGGAAAGCTCAAGCCTTGGAAGGTTTTTCTTTACTTGCTGAAGCAGCTAAAGATTTGTAAAGTTAGTCAAGAAAGTCAGTTATTAGTTTTGTTTGGAAAGTTATTTTATTTTTGTATAAGGATGATTTAGATTGAACTATTCGATAGGTGGTCTTAAAACAGTTAGGTTTCAGTTATTCAACTGATTTTGAAGAATAGGATAAATGTAAGTCTGAAAGAAGACAAATGGTTCGATTTTTTTCTGATAACGGGAGGCTATCAGGCTTTGTTTATGAGCTAAGTAAAAACTCTTATGTGTTTTTTGAAGACTGAACTATGAAATATATGCACTATATGCCCTTCATATTATTGACTGGTTTCATTTATAATTTGTGTTAATTACTCAACTGGTATATTCATTTCTTGTTTAATGTTTTTATGCTTGGAATGCTTGCTAACCGTGGGTGAAATTCATTATTGTGTTTTGTGTTGGATTATGGTTTATGTGTTATACATCTTAGTTGTTCAAATGATCATGATTTAGTGTTTATTTTGGTTTTATGAATGTTTTCCCTCTTGTCTTCAAACTGCTCAACCAAAAAACCTTGAAAACCCTAGAAAACCCTATTTTATTTTATTGTGATTATTGAGATTGTGTTGGCTTGTTCTCTTGTAGTCTGAGAACAATTTCTAGCACTAACAGCTTCCAAAGAAGTAAGGTGCACCTTTTTCGTACTTAGTCAGGAAGGTCCGAAAAAGGTTAAATTACCACCTACCCAACGCTCCTTCAAAAGCAGCATATAGCCTGAGTTTTACGTGTGAAGGAAGGCAAGATCACTTGGAAAAAACCATTTGATTACGAGAAATGGGGCTTACAACAGTAAACTCGATGCTTTGTTCTTTAGGGTTTAACGAGCATGACAAAGGCATAAAGTACACTCGGAATCTTTTTCATGTTTTGGTCCAGAGCATGAAAAAGAGAAAACTAAGCTCATACCAGGGGTTCCTTTTCCATAAGTTTAGTCCCTCGGGTCCAGAAAAGCAATAAACCTATGCCTGAGAATACTCTTCTCAATTCCGAAGAAAAGAGAGTGTCCCTTTCTCGTATTATTCCACATGGTCCGAGAAAGTGATAACCTACCACCAATGCCAATTAGAGGAAGTTTGGGGTCTAAATGGGCCTTATAAGAAAATGTGCCAAAATAAGTTTTTGTGAGTTGGAATTCAAGAACCAATAGAATTTCAATAAAATAAGTCATCCATAATGGTTGAATTGACATATTTGTCATTGAAAAAAACCACTTTTTTTGTTCGTATTTTCGACATATCTCATTGTGTTTTTACTCAAATTTCGATCGGGAGAGCTCGTTGGATGCGGAATCAAATTCCGCATCCAACAAGCTCTCCCGATCAAAATTTGAGTAAAAACACAAGGAGATATGTCAAAAATACAAACACAAAAAGTAGTTTTTTTCTTTCTTCCTCCAAAATTAATCAATATTATTTTATTATTTTAACTATTATTTTATTATTTTAACTATTATTTTATTATTTTCCTTAGGAGGCCCATTTTAGACCCCAAAATTCCTCTAATTGGATGCCCATTCACATATTCTTAACGAGCCTGAACGCACAAGTTTACTCGGCAATCAAGTCTATTTTGAGGAGTCAGACCTAGGCCTAAAGAAACTCAATATCTTTCCCGTGAAGTTTTAACGGGTCCAAAAAAGTCAACTCATGGCCTCCTTACTGTTTTAACGAGCTCGAAGGAGAGCATAAAGAATGCTCTAAATGTGAGGAGACAAGTGTCATAGGCATGCGAAACTAGTTCCAAGCGCAAGGAACAAACCTATGCATAATGCAAGGAACATGAGCAAGATAAAGACACTCGGGGAAAGTCTCCTCAAGGTAAAGGGTGTCAAGTTGCAAAGGTAAAATGATACAAGGCTTAGCGATGATGAGAACAAATATGAGGGATTATACAATGAGCTAAAAGCGTGGAAGCCAGCATCAGGCTCATAAGCACGAGCAAGGCACATGCAAATGCAGTTCCAGCTTGAAAAACAAGAAAAGGCAAGTAAACAGTTGTGAATCCAACTAAGAATCCTATCTCCAAGAAACAACATCGTCATGATCATTATCAGAAGAAAAGTTCTGATACATATCACTTTGGTAGAAACACATGTGCCTTTGCTATCTTCTACAAAAGGTAAAGTCAGGGCAGAATCGACTAAAGAGGATTCTATAGCACCAAGGCTTGAGGGTTTATAATCAATAAGATCAACCTCAGAAGGAGAGAAAAAATCAATAAGGGAGAAAGAGTCTGTAGGAACAAACTCAGTATCACAGGAGTTGAAAAATTCAAAAGAAAAATCAAACTCATCAGGATCACTGACTTGTTGTTTGAAGGGAGAGTCCAAAAACTCAACAAGACCAACATAAGAAGACCGATCCATGGGAAAATCAGGCTTACAAAGCAAATCAAGGTTAGACTTAGTCACAACTGAACCAACATCCAAAAGAAGGTCAGACTGTATCAAAGGCTCTAGGAAGACTTCATCCAGAGGAAGGAGATCATCTGAGATAGGACATGTGTCTAAACTTTCAAATGGATCAACATAGTGAAGAGTAGGCTCCACAGTCTGTATAGAATGACTCATCTGGTCAACTCCTGGGACCAAGTCTCGAGAAGGTAAGCATGAAAACAGAGGCTGCTTCTCAGTAGCAATTGAACGCAAAGGACATGAGGCCACATAGCTCACCTATGGCGGGGTAGTATCTATAGAAACACTGGGAATCAATAAAGGAAAGACCTAATCTCTAGTTGGGTCAAGATATGAATCAAGAAAATCCAACTGATCAACAGGGACAATTTCTTTTCCATGATTAAAGTCCATCACACGAAAGAATGTTGACACCACAGCTTGCATGGCATAGACATAATCACATCCAAGGAGCATATTGAAGTCCAAGGGGTCTTCTATCACCATGATGTCAACTAAGACGGTCTTCCCACCCAAAGTAACAGGTGTTTGATCAAGAATTCCCAAGGCTATACAAGTTCTTCCAAGATCATGCATCAATGTGTTGTAGACAAAGAACATGTGGAGAGGCCCCTTGAAGATCAAAATTTATTGGTGGAGGAGCATCATAAGAATTATTTTTTATGCAACCATACTCTAATATGGAAGCATAATCAATAATGGAAAATATATCTCTGCAAACTCTTTCCCAAAGAGCATTAAAAGACTCAACAAAATCATCCTCATTTGTAGCTTCCATACCATGAATTAAACCATGAATATTCTTCCCAATTTGATGAAGAACCTTCATAACTCTATAAAAAATGTCATGAGGTTCTGAAATATCAAAATATAAGTAATATAACAAAAAAAAATACTATAGGTATAGTGTTCCCATGAGAGAATGGGTCCATAGTGGGAAAAGAATTGGTAACTAGATCACACTGACAATTGAGCGAACTTAGATGGTCTGGAGACTTAAAATTTGAACCATAAGTGGTGAGATAAGGTCCATACATGTGCAAAAACATTCCTATGAAGTCTAATGACATGTATTTCTAACCAATGAATTATATGCAAGACATAAAATCAACATACACAAGTGACATAGTATTGGAAACAAGGCAATTTTGAGATTTTCCAGCCATCAAACCTGAGGGTTGTTGGGTATTTTGGGCATCAAATGGTTGGATAAATGAGTTTATGAATGTCCTAACCTGCATATCAGACTGTATATCATGTTAATAATAAAAATTGGAAGGATATTAATGGATTGGAAAGAGCTTTCAGAAAACAAGTCAGAAACTAGTGAAAAATGACTAGTTTTTGGATGAAACTTTGGTGAACTGTTTGGGGTTTCTTCCAAGGAAGGGATGGAGGTTTCTGAATCTGATACATCAGAATGTAAATCAGAAACAAATATATATGAAACATATATATCATGAACATGTTTTTCCCTAGCACCCAAAGCATACAAGCGCTTATCATCTTCTTACTCCAAATGGAGCTTGTGCTCCTCTCTTCTTGCAAAATCTGGAACATCAATATTGTTGTCTTCAAGGAGCTTGGTAATGATGTCCATATTCCTTCTGAATAAATATTTTTCAAGATTTGAACCTCTGCAATAATCAAATTTGGTCTTCTCTCTCTTACTCTTCATCCTCTTCACTTTCGAATCCTCATTAGTTGAACTTGAGCTTTCCACATCCGAATGCTTCTTCTCCTTCACTCTTTGCTACTTTGAATCATTATATTTATTATTTTATTTGGATTGATTCAAGACACCTGCAACAATGGCTTGATCCTTGTTGTATTTGATGGTACCCATTTGCACTAACTTGTCTTGTTTCTGAGTCAAAGACTCCATGAAGTATGCCAGTGGAGGCATTCTCCAATTTTGAACTATCATCTTGCTTGTATGGAATGTCGAGAAAAACATAGAATACTCAAAACTTAGCTTTGAAAGGATAGACAAGATCAGATTCTCATATTTCTTCTCAATTCCACATTGTTTCACCTAAAGCACCATCGATTTGAACTTTTTGAATAAATCCTAGATCATCTCAAAGTGAGTTGGGCTCAAAGAGATCAACTCATTTTCGAGTTGGTGGCCTCTCATCTCATTAGTATTCCCAAATATAGTGACTCAATATTAAGACAAAAATCATTGGGTGTGACAATACTTTCTACATGGAATAGAATATCCCTCAAATTATTGACGCAAAGCATCTCAAATGATTCATCTAGTTTGTTGAAGTACTTCGATTTTTCCACATCAGAGTTGGGCTCAGTCTTAGTTCCCATGGTGACTCTGTAGAGGCATTTTATCCTCAATTGTATCAGCATTTAGAACTTCCATTTGAAATAGTTTATTGGGTCAGCAATACATGATTCTTCTCCATTCATGCTTGCGCATTGAATGACAAAAACACTAGATGTACCTGCAATGCAAACACTCATTTTTTTTTCTGGAAAATACCCTAGATAGAAACTCAAACACTCTGGATTCGATTTACATATCTAAATATATCTGATACCATGTGAAAATATGATTCACAACAAGATCCAAAATCTAAGGGAATATTCATAATTCAAGATATTCACAAACTATGTGATAAACAGTAAAAGTGAGCAAATTAACACACATAGATGGTGCCAATAACTGAAGTTTATATTAGTGTACAACTTGTAAACATGTGTGGTAATTATTATAATAAAATGGGAGAAAATAGTTATACTTAGGAAAAAAATTGGCGGCATACATGTGGTAGGCTTAGATTGGGGCTCAAAACACCCCTAGGTGGACCAATGAGCTTCCAAACCACCTCAAACGGTCACAAATGGCCATGTGAACATGGGTGAATCATGCTAGGACATAAATGAGGGTAGGATAGGATTGATAGAGGATATGGGTGAGTGGGAGTGGCTCTAGGCAGAATTTAATGTTCCAAAAGGGCCAAAACCACCTAAATACATGCATGGGCACCTATGGTCAAACCATTTGTTTGTTTTAAGGAGTATAAGCACCCCAAGGACTTAAAATTCATTAATAAGGGATCGCATGCTCTTAGTTGACCAAAAATAGGGTGCGTGAGTGCATTAATGAGTCCAAAACCCCCCATATACCTTGCTAGACCAATATAACCAAGGTTTAGACCATATGACATAAGTGCAAGACAAATGAAAATGTGACCTAAGTGTATGTAACCATGGTACAAGGTGGTATTATTTTCTAACACATTTACTTTTATCAACTTGTTGTAACTTTTATAAATACCTTGGTTAGTCGACCTACTCTACCACTAAGTACACTAGTTTACATTAGTCAAACATCAACCTAGTCAACTAGGCTCCTCGAACAAATCCTCAAGATACCTCTCTATTTATTTGTGTATAGGTTTGAGGAGGTGGGATTGATGTAGTCCACCTAGCAAGGATATCCAATAACTTTGGCCTTCTATGTCTTGGTTGTACAAGTACTTCATTACTTCTTGAAATATAAACTAGGAATGTGATTGATTATGTGGATCCTTGTTCCTAAACCAGATATCAAACATTTGAAAAAACAATCACTTTGTAGATTATTTATTTTAGATCGTTCTTAAGGATTACCTCTCATGGTATATTATCGTGGAATACATTTTGAGACCTATTTTCTTGCATCAAGGTCAAGTATTCAATGGATATACAAACATCTTACATTAAGAAAAGCCAATTCCTAGTATCAAACTAGTTGGCTTCTCATAATTGGAAACATATCCAACTTGCCTAGATATTCAAGGTCCTTAGAAACCTATACACATTATAGGGCTCTCCATATAGTTTTGGGTGTTTTTAATGCATAGAATGGATAGTAAAATTGATAAACAGGTAATCAAGCCTCTAACATTAGCAATCAATTTTTAGAGTTGCACCATGGTCTTGGCTCCTATTTATGGTTATTGCTCATCATGTTTGATCCCATGAAATATGGAATGACATCACATAAAAAAAGGATATGTGAAACTTATGGGGCTATTTTAGCTAATGGAAAGGGGTTTTAAATAATCGATTTGTGTTACATACTGAGGGAAATGGGTAGCCTTAGTTTTAAAAAAGGATTTAGTCTTATACCTTGTGTGTCAAATGGGTATATAGAGTATTCATGGGAAAGGAGGTCCAATTCTAAAGGTATAAGAAGACACCACATTATCCAAGAGATTACCCTAGTTAAAAAAGGGTGGTAGGGAATTTCTTTATAGAGACTTTTGGTGGATCATGTTAAAATTGAATCTAGGTATGGGATTTTTTATACAAAGTATTTGGAAGGTCAGTAAGTCTCTCTCAAATTGGGCATTTCTTTTAATAATCATTGTCTTTGGCGGTCCCCTTTCCTCTTGCATGAGGAAAATATTTTAGTGAAAACAACCTAGTTATTATCCCAAGAGTTGTTCAATAAGGACATTTAGTCAAACAATTTGACATGTTTGATGCTTAGAAATGAACATGGTCATCTTGGTTGAATTTAAATTGAAAATTCAAACCATCCCACATTGGAAAATTTGTAGTGGAGAGTATTCAAGGTTTGTTTCCTAAACATCATGTACCTAAGTTGGCCCTATAAGGTTCATAAATCTAGTGGAAGGATTAAAAAAGGGGGAGGGAAATAACCTTCATTAAGTATAATCCTAACCTTAGATATAACAATTTATGCTTATATATGATGTGGTAGGGTGAATTAACAACCTCTAGTGGGTAAAATCCAAGCCAAGGACTTGGATCTTGAAATAGAGAAGCCTTGGGAAGATAGTCGTAGAACCAAAAGAGAGATGTTTTCCTATTTTTTTTCCTATTTGGGGGGGGGGGGTTACCAGTTCATAAGAGACCTTCATACATAGGAATTTTGGGTTCTCGTAATGAGGGAAAGCCAAAATATTGAAGAATCCCTTTCATTTTTTGTGTATGTTAGTTAAATTTGTGTGCCCATGGGTGATGATTATTTTCTAGTCATACCTTCCAGCGTCCATTACATGAAATGTTTTCCTTTGATGGGATATGTTAGAATGAACTATTGAATTCACTTCAACCTCAAATTTTTTGTGATCAAAATTAATTCATCATTTTATGGAAGAAGCACAATGTGGTACATTTAATAAACATGAGTTGTCATTTACCCTCTCATGATATGCATGTGACTCTAACATGTGTTGGTTTGTCCTTGTATATAAGATTGTAGGAATGGAAAATTAGAGTAAGAATAGACTGCCTACAATAAATTATAGATTTTTGCATGCCCCTTACATGTTGAATCGAGAATTACATAGCCCTCTTAACCCACTTATTTGTAGTCACAACTTCCACTGGTCTAAAATCTGGTCAAAGATAAGTGATGATGGATGTTTGGTATGCCATCAACATTTGCCACATGTGGAAAGGAATTTTAGACCATGACCCATGATATCTTAATGAGGGTAATCAACTAAAAAAAGTCTCATTACAACTAATTAAGGACTTAAACCAAATGATAATGAAAAGCTCCATTATTATAATTAATATTGTTTAGTGTTTTACATATCAAGTTGATGAGCTTGTGGATATTTAAATTTGATATTTATATTTTGCAAATTTTATAATGTTAGATGTTTTTAGCTTAAATAAACCCCCCACACATATATAGTATAGTGGTTGCATTCACTGCCTATTTTTTAAATTAAAATTATTTAAATATTATTCTTTTTTGACAAGCAAATGAAGTTTTGTGTTAAAATCCTGGATGTGGGTGAAGATTCCCATGGTAACGCTGACACTTGCAGTGACAACGGCTTGATGGTTGTAGGCTCCTTGATCAAAGAGCCAAGGAATCATGGGTAGGTGGCGTCCTCAAGCATGGCACATACCACCCAGACCCGAGAAGAGATGGGTGAAAGCATGGGAGGATTGCGCACTTTGCACATTCTAACAGCAATTTCCAGGAGTAATGAACAAGGAAAGTCGCCAAGATTTGTAGAACTCAATGCGAAGGAAGGATTCTAATATGACAATAAAATCCAGCGGGACGATTGCAAGGATGATCTCACATACCTGGGTTTGCATTGCCAAGCGATCATGTTGGGTGCCATCGCACTACTTAACCAGAGAGCAGAGGGACTTAATAGCCACATAAATTGTTGACAGAGTCTGGTTCAAGCACTCGGAGAGAGGCAAGCACTGGGAGAAGCACTCGCACCTTTGCAAACTGCGCAGAAGAAAACAGAAGCGCAAGCGCCATCCTCTCAAGGAAATGGTAGACCCGGCAATGGGGAATGAAGATTAGTGGGAAAATTTATTCAATGAGGAGACGCCTGTCCACATTCACCAATCCATTGCAGCTATGGAGGAAGAAATCTCCAACAAACCATCCCATAAAGAAATATGAATTGGCATATCATGTTATCTCCTGCTTTGTGGGCCTATAGAACCGCAGTTAAGACTACCACCGGTTTCTCTCCATATCATCTTGTACATGGGGTGGAGTCTATATTGCCAATTGAATGTGAAATACCTTCTCTAAAGCTAGCTATAGAGATTTTACCAGACACTTCCAGATTGGAAGAATGTTTGGTCCACTTAGAGCAGCTTGATGAGCAGCACCGTGATGCCTTAGTGGCTCTAGAAGTAAATAAGTGTCACGTCAAGGTCCAATATGACAAGTCTGTCCATCTAAGGAAGTTTAATGAAGGTGATTTGGTCCTTTTATGGGATCAAGATAAAGAACCCTTGGGGGCAGGGAAGTTTAATCCCATGTGGCATGGTCCTTACGTAGTCAAACGTGTATTAGAGAAGGACGCCTATGAGCTAGTGGATTATGAAGGGACAGCCTTGGCGGAGCCTAGAAATGGGCTCTATCTTAAAAAATACTATGCATGATCTTCAGCCAGGGCTGATTGTTGCATATTATTGTATAGTTTTTTATTTCATAGTTAGGTTTTCTTATGGTGATCGGGTTTGTTGATTAGCTTCCATTTCTTATGGTAGATGTCAATGGAGTCTTTCGTTTACATAGGATTCACCGATGGTGCTAGCTGTCACACTCGAAACTCAGCTTCGACTGCTTGGGAGATTTATACTCCTATGGGTCAAGTATTGTCTTCAGGAGGCGTATGTTTATGGCCTTCTTCGAACAATGTTGTTGAATATAGTGTCGTTATTAAGTTATTGCGTGATGCCATTCCACATGGTGTTCTCTCTCTTGAGGTACGTCTTGATTCGTAGTTAGTGGTTTCACAACTCAATGGCTCGTATCATATTAGGGATCCGATATTATTACAAAGATTCTTACTTGTGAGATTGCTAGAACGGCAATTTGAGAATATAGCATACATTCATGTTTCACGAATTTTTAATCAAGTTGCTGACTCATATGCTAACTATGTGTTAGATTGGCATTTGTCTCATAAACCATAAGCAAATCACAAACATATATTTTTTCACACATGTAAATAAATAAAATAGATCATCATAAAAACAAAAATTCATTAACATCCAAAAAGTGACGTCATAATAAATAAGTGTCATAATACAAAATTGGGGCTTCTGAGCCACCAAAATATAATACACGGTTGTACAAAAAGAAATACTCTCGAATCTCTAAGCCTGAGGAGGAGGAGGGGGGTTCTGATCATGGTAGTACACTACAGCTCTAACTAGCCATCGGAATAATCGAACCCATGCCTGTGGTACACGAACCACCTAGCGCTGCATGGCCTCAAGCAAGTCCTTGACTTGCGCCATGGGTACCCTATGTGTCAAGCGTACGAAGTTTGTGTGAATGCTTTGGAGCATCCACTCCGCATCTGCACCCATGATATCGTCTCCTCTTCCCCTCCATCTATGACGAGCAAAACCATCCAGTCGTCGTGGTCCAACATCTGCATACACATGACAAATTGTCACTATGTGTCGTCACACCAAAACATGTCTTTTGAGTCAATATATCAAAAAACACAAAAAATAATTAATACTTCAAAAAACTTAAAAACTGGGTTTGGGATTCGTTACCTATGTCGCCATATGCCGCTCCTGGTGGTAGGGGCATGTCCGGATCTCCACGGAAGTCTATTCCTGCATAGGGATAGTCATCGATGGCAATGATCTACTTCCGCCACCATGGAAAGAAGTCTGCTAGGTAGGGGTTAGCCACCCTACCTCCACCCAATCTACGCATAACATTTGCCCAAAGTCATTGGGACAGATCTTGAACTCCGTGTGGAGGAATGTCCAATGTAGGGCTTAGCCCTGGTACATGCTCAAAGAAGAACGTGCTCAGTATGCTACCGAAATCAAAGTTCCACACCCTACCCATTTTGCAGTCACTGAGATGTTGTTTCATGTTGCTCAATAGTGCAGTGCTCCAGTCATACACTGTGGGTCTCATACATTCCACCACATAGAACATCAATGGCTGAGAGGCCTAGTGAAGTGAAGCTAATCCGACTATCCTGCCGAGTTCCAATAGTATGGCCTTCAGTCCTAAAACTTGGATCGATTTTGTCAAGATTTGACTCCCAACCTTTTCTGTGTCTGGAAAGAAGTATGCCGCAATGTACTCATCAATAGTCAATCCACCTCCTGGCCCGCAAGATGGGAGATTTACCACCTCTCCTCGTCGAGATAAACCAATGATAAAGTATATGTCCTAAAATTATATGCTGAGTGACATCTCGTCAATGTGAAAACTCTCAGAGTCTGAATCCTAGTAATCCACTAGCATCTAGAGGAGTCTTGGTTTGGCCCTCAGGCTACCAAGACACCAAAACTTATACAAACCACATGCATGTAATGCTTGTTGGGCCATTAAATCACCTTGCATATCCTCTTCCACATTACCATGTTCCCTCTCCCTCCACTCTAACACCATCCTGCACAAAAAACAAGAGTTTTGATTATTATTTGCCCTTGAAAACCTCATTCGCGGCCTCATAGGTGACTATTTGCAAAATAGTCGTGTATGTATGCGGGTTTGGGTGTTTTTTCTACATATGGCGAACCCTATACATGGAAAAAACCCCAATACCCACGTGGTCCAAAACACACAACTTAGGATGGCATAAAAAATTAATTGGACCATGAAAACTTAAAAAAATTGCATGAAATAGGAAGAGGAGGACATGAGGAGTTACCTGGATCAAACGGTGTCGAATTTCGCCAGACAATGCTCCTGGAATTCGCTTTGGAATTTTTGAAATCAAATGGGTAAAAATTTCAAATGCTATGGAATTTTCACATTTTTTACTATTTATAGAAATTTTTTACCCACTTTCTATAGTTTTGACCATTTCTGACCATTTTGGACCGTTTTGAACTAATTTGATGATGTAGAAGTCTATTTTGAGAGCGGTTTGACTGTGGTTTTGACCCATTCGTGTCGATTTCAGGTATTATGTCTAAACTAGCATATAGGTTAGGTTTCACATCCATTTGTACTTTGCATGACCTTATGACCATTTCATTATAACCTTAGGTACGAACCCATTCTATCTTGCCACGGAACCTTCTTGATTCTTTTAGAAGTGACATGATGTGAATGGTAGAGCTTGACCATACATGGGTACTCTAGTTAGCTCCTATTTTTCATTTGGTTCCCATGCCGACATTTTCCCTTTAGGGTGTGAGAGTCCTTTGTATAGTATCGCCATGACTTTGCGCAAGAGCCTCATACTCCTCTTGATATTTTTTGATGGCCTTTTCCCTAGGACTCCCTTATGTTAGGTTGTAATTGCATTATCATGATTTTTGCTTGCCTTATTGAGCCTTATGCCGAATTCCCTGACTTTTATTATCAGCCATATAGCTCGAGCTTGTCTCATACCCTAGGGAATGTTTGATGCATTCTATAGGAGTTGTTTTATTAGTGGTATTAAGGATGCGATTCGATCTGAGGTTAAAATGTTTTGTCCAAGCATAATGATGGAATCCCTAGGGTTGGATAATTTGGTGGATGACAAGATCATGGCTCAAAAACACTCCAAATCCACATTTGTTCCATTTAGAAATATGGTTTCCCAAATGCCTCCAATCACGCCAGCTCCTAGAACCACTCCTATCAAGCATTTGTCTGAAGCCAATATGTGGAAACATAGATAAAAAGGGATTTGTTATAATTATGATGATAAATTCACCTAGGGACATAGATGTGATGAGAAAAATCTATATCTATTGGATGTGGATTCTCTTCCTATGCCTGAAATTTGTTAAGATGCTCAAGATCCAGTAGATGATCAGGACGACATTCAGCAGTTGCATGTTGACCATCCTTCTTTGTTAGGTTAAAAGAGCAAAATTAACATAATAATGAGCGAGAAATAAACATTATAACAAGCAACCACATATAGACACACAATATACCCTGGAAACCCCATGCGGGGAAAACCAACACCAATGAATATCTTCATTACATGGCCAAAACCGGCCATCCGAGCCAAGTGAGCTAGCCACCGCTCACCTCCAGGCTTGTTTACAATGGAGCCTCCTCAATCCTTATAAAGGCTTAATCACATGCAATACTATGGGACAATACCATGGGCTACAACAAACCATGTGCCCAAACCATGTGCTAGACCTAACCACCTTTGACTCAATCCTGAGTCAAGGTTAACACATGCAATACCATGGGACAATACCATGGGCTACAACAAACCATGTGCTAGACCTAACCACCTTTGACTCGATCTCAAGTCAAGGTTAACCCTAACAATTCCCCCTTTAAACTTGACTTGGAGTAATCACCAACTCCCCTCAAGTATTTACCGAGGAATCTTACATACACCCCCCTATCACCTAGGTCTATCTCCCAACTTTACCAGTGAGTTACTAGGGGTATGCATGCGTTACCAGGTCTTACAGCCATATGCCCATTTACATGCAAACCACTCCATTACATTTTTTTTTTCATGTGCCTTCATGGTGACTACACCATCACCATCCGTTGCTTCATCCTCTTGCTTTCCATGCTCGCTTCCTTGCTTGTCTTTTTCCATGCTCCCTTTGTACCTACATCCAAAATCTATCATTGATGTCCATATAAATAAAAATCCATCTACCGGATTACATGGGTCATCGGCTGCTGTAACCGCCAGTTCTCTAGGAATTCTCTTCACATACATGGCTCATCAATATTGGTCCCAAAACCGAGATTAAACCATCTCACATTTCTCCCACAATTGAAGACTCAACCTCTCTGATCCACATCAAGCTAGGCTACGAGTACACCTGCCACCCTCGTACCTACCTAGTGGTTCATTCCACACTTGATGCAACATCCCTTCTTTGCGCATAAGAGGGATACCTTGTGCTTTTAGCATCTAGAGAAATCCAAACTTGCCTACGGCTAAGTTTCACATGGACCAAAACATTACTGCTAGGGTGTTAAGTACCACCGAACATGCACCCCACAATTTGATTATGAACATAGAAACACCAACGAGCATAACCAAGCCAAACCATGGCTCTGATACCAGTTGTTAGGTTAAACGAGCAACATTAACATAATAATGAGTGAGAAATAAACATTATAACAAGCAACCACATATAGACACACAATATACCCTGGAAACCCCATGCAGGGAAAACCAGCACCAATGAAGATCTTCATTACATGGCCAAAACCAGCCATCTGGGCCAAGTGAGCTAGCCACCGCTCACCTCCAGGCTTGTTTACAATGGAGCCTCCTCAAGCCTTATAAAGGCTTAATCACATGCAATACCATGGGACAATACCATGGGCTACAACAAACCATGTGCCCAAACCATGTGCTAGACCTAACCACCTTTGACTCAATCTCGAGTCAAGGTTAACACATGCAATACCATGGGACAATACCATGGGATACAACAAACCATGTGCCCAAACCATGTGCTAGACCTAACCACCTTTGACTCGATCTCAAGTCAAGGTTAACCCTAACATTCTTAGGATGACCACCTCGAGATATATCTCCATGCATTAGTCATAGTCACCACACCAAAAACCATGTGGGTCAAGGATTTCTTGAAGAAGCTCCCTCTTACAATACTCATTGATTCCGGTAGCACTCATAAATCCATTGACCCTTGTACCGCCAAATAGGTTGATTGTTTTTTCCATCCTTGCTCCAGCTTTGAATTCATGATTTCCAATCAGGGCACCTTACCTTGGAAGGAGAAGTGTCGCAATGTGCGTATCTCTATTGGATATTATAACTTGCACTCCAACCTATTTTCCTTGCCCTTAGGCAAATGTGATGTGGTTTTGGGTGCTCAATGGTTACACACACTTGGACCCATCTTATGGGATTTTGTTGAACTTTGGATGTAGTTTTCAGTCAATGGGAAAAAACACACACATTGAAGGGCTTACAACTAGGTTCTCTCAGCATCATCAGTTCACATCGCATGGAAAACCTCCATAAGAAGAATTCACATGGTTTCATCGCTCATCTCCATTCCATTCAGATGCAACCAAACATTCTCCACTACTACCTTGGATCTGCAACAAATTTTCGATCGATATGCATGCATCTTTGCTAAACCAATGGGATTGTCACCTTCAAGACCAGAGGAACATCATATTTTGCACCTTCCTAGAAGTGTCCCTCCGAACATTAGGCCCTATCGCTACCTATTTCACCCTAGTACCAATTCCTTTTCTTCAATAGTTCTTCTTGTCCGAAAAAAAAGATGGGTCATGGCGCCTCTACATTGAATTTTGAGCACTTAATCACATCACAATCAAGGATATGTTTCCAATTATTGTTGTTAATGAGCTTCTTAATGAGCTTCATGGTGCTCATTTTTTCTCCAAGTTGGATCTTCATTCTAAGTATCACCAAATTTGGGTTCTGAGGATGATATCCCTAAAATGACTTTCTGCACACATGATGGACACTATGAGTTTTTGGTCATGCCCTTTGGCCTTACTAATTCTCCTTCCACATTCTAGGAATTAATGAATAAAATATGTTGGCCCTACTTGTGGAAGTTCATTCTGGTCTTCTTTGATGATATCATAATCTATACTAAAACATGGGTTGAGCATCTCCAACATCTGGATCTTGTACTGCAACTTTTATGTGATCATCATCTTCGTGCCAAACAGTCTAAATTTGTTTTTGGGTAGGAGTAAGTAGAGTATCTCGGCAATATTGTTTCAGCAAAATGGGCTCACGTTGATTCTGCCAAAATAGATGCCATGAAAAATTGGTCGCATCGTCAAACACTCAAGAGCCTTTGTGGTTTTTTGGGACAGACTAGCCACTACCACAATTTTGTCAAGGATTATGGGAATATTGAAGCTCCATTAACAACTCAACTGAAAAGGGATTCTTTTACATGGACACATGTTGATAAGTGTGCATTTGACAAACTAAAACAAGCTATTTGTACCACACATGTTCTAGCTATGCCTAATTTTTTGAATCCCTTCACTATTGACAGTGATTTTTGCGACAATGGACTTGGTGTTTTTCTCCTTTAAGATGAACATCCCATTGCGTTCACCAGCAAATCCATTTTCGGTAAGAATTTAGCTGCTTCTACATATGAGAAGGAAATGATGGCTATTTTACATGTAGTACAGAAGTGGCAGCCATACCTATTAGGGAATCATTTCTACATTAAGACTAATCACCGAAGTCTGAAATATTTCTTGGAAAAATGGGTCTCATCCCCAACACAATAAAAATGGGCTAGAAAACTCATGGGTTATGACTATGAGATCACTTACAAGAAGGGTAAGGACAATCTTGTGGCAAATTCTCTTTCTCGCACATTTGATGACCATGTTTCTCTTTCAACTATTTCTATGCCCATTCCAAATTGGTTGCAATCTATTTAGGAAGGCTATGTCAATGACTCTTCATTATCTAAAATCATCCAATGATTGGCCAATAACCCTTCTGTTGTACTGCATTACTCTTGGGATGGTGCTTCTCTGAGATAGAAGGGTCGTCTAGTGCTTCCCCAGAGCATAGATTTTCAATAGGATCTCTTCTATGAACTCCATGCTTCTCCATTGGCAAGGCACTCTGGGGATGTTGGTGACCACTCCTTTCTAAAACCACTGCTGAAAAAACCCAAAATTCCAACCTATGTTAGGAACCTATGTCAACCCTTCTCTTTACTTTGTTAGTATATTTTTGTTGGACGCATATGCTTTGTAATTCATCCCATGACTATATTGTATTATCCCACATTCATGAGAGTAATAATTGTTTAGATTAAACTTAGTATATAAGTACATGTTAATGCCAATGAATCCATCCATGAGTTATTTGTATTGATCTTTCTCAAAGGATTTTTCCCCCTCAAAGTGGCCTACAATCAATAAATTTCGTCTGTGTTTTGTTATTTCTGTTATATCATGCATTTTCATTATTTACTGCAGGATATTTCTCTCATCATGATGAGTCTCATTCTGTACTTATTATTGGTAAGTCTCCCAGGTCACCTCTAGCTTACATTGATGGTGTAAGGGCCAATTTCGATGAGGCCTCCCTACTAGATGGCATGTTACGCGATACGAGTGATATTACTTTTATGGATAGGTTCAACTATTTCAAAGTGTGGTTGACTTGTGGCTCGGACATGAATACAAAAGGGGGTATTTAGGCCTTTGGATGACCTTTTATATTTATATGGTTAATAATATTGCTCTTGATCATATTGTTGGTGACTTTTGCGTTATTATTGACTGGGAAAATATGANGGATATTTAGGCCTTTGGATGACCTTTTATATTTATATGGTTAATAATATTGCTCTTGATCATATTGTTGGTGACTTTTGCGTTATTATTGACTGGGAAAATATGAAATTTAGTATTCAACCCTTGCATCTTCAAGCATGGCTTGAGGATACCCACTCTTTGCTTGTGGAGTTTCCCAAAACTTCCTTGATCCACATTTTTCAAGAATTCAATGAAGATGTAGAATTTATTTTGCACAAGGTTTTCGGGGCCTGGGAGGGGTTCATTTTCTTTGAATTTTGGTATTTTGGATCTCTTATTTATTCGGGAAGTCTAGGTTTTTTCAGAAGTGGTTAAACTTGTTCTGTTGTTTTGGGTTTCCCTCGTTGGTTTCCCTTTCTTTGGTCTTTTCAGCTGGGCTAGTTTCTCTTGGCTCTTGTCTCTCCCCATGTTGCTAGTTCGGTATTTTTGTGCATCATGATGTGTTTCATGTGGTATATTTTTGTGTACTTCTCAGTTGCTTCTAGCCAGGCTTAGCGTTTTGGCTATATGTACATATACTTTACTAATCAAAAGTATAGTTTTTTTTTCAATTTGAAAAAAGGTGGGTAATGCCATTTAAATAAGAACGGGGAATCATTAAAATGGAAAAGTGAATGTTGAAATTTAGTGGATTAAAAATGGATTTTACATAAATATTATATGAATTTATTGATGCTTTAAATCATTGATATTAGGATTTGAGCATAAGATTGTGTAAATTGTAAGATATCAACTTTTAATGTATTTTTAAGGTTTTCAACAATGATTTTTGGGGGGACCTTGTAATTATTTAGAATTATGATAGGTTTTTTTAAATCTTAATTGAAATTTTTTTTTAATTAAAGGTTTTTAGTGAGCTAATATGTAGTTAAAATAGAGTTTGTATGAGGAATTTTGGGCCCCAACAAGGTAACATTACCACTATTATTGGCATGTCCAAGTTGTGGCCATGTCAATTTAACATAATTAAAATATGAGTATTTAGTAAGGTTTATGAATCCACTAAATACTTCTTGAAATATCATGGAGGTTCCAAGAGGGTTTTTAGACCCTAAACCTAACCCTAACCTTAATTCTAGCTATTAAAAATATAGCAAAAGGAGGGAAGAGGGTTAATTTTTCACTAGCTTCCTATTGTTCCATATTATGAGTTTGAGTGTGGAGGAGGTGCCAATAGAAAAGAGATATAATCATTTTGTAGAGATTTGTAGAAGACCATAGTGTATCGTAGCTTCATAGTAAGCTTGGGAAACTTTGTAATATGTATTGTAATCTTCATAATATAAGAAGACAAAAGGCACAATCCTTCATTCAATGTTGGTGTGCCCATATGGGATTCAAGAGTAAATAAGTGTCTTCAATTGTGTTTGACTTGTTATTGGAGTCTATTTCATATGTTGCAATAGTTAAAAAATCCAAATGGTATTTTTTAAGAAATTGTTAGTGTTAAGAAATACAAAAAATATAGTCACACAATTGAGTATAATTTCAATGTAATAATTTTAAGTTTATATGTGTTTTGGTAAACCAACTATAGAACAAATGAGTATGCCAATATTTGTTTCCTAGCACTTATGTGTCCCCTGTACTTTCTTCAAACAACTACTACATATATTCTTGCTACTCCACTCCCTTCACATATGACAAAATCATCACTTTTCCTTCCTTCTCCACTTTTGCATTTAAAGTTTCCAAAATGAATTTCTTCCCATATTTCCCAAACTGATAGGTATTCTTTCTCCCATTATGAATAACCCTTCTATCAAACTACCAAGGCATTTCCAATAAAGTGTGACATGCATCCATGGGAAAAAAATCAAATAAAATACTATCATTATAGCTCCCAATATTAAAAGTAATAAGCATTTTTCCCTCACTATGGCCCTTTTCCCATTTTGTAACCATGACACTCTATACACCTCTAGACGAGGGGTACACTTTAAATCTAACTTATTAACAACCTCCATAGACACCAAATTTTTAGAACTACCACCATCAATAACCAAATTACAATACTTACCTTCAATCTTGCATTTCATTATGAAGAGTGTATTTCTTTGTTCCATATCTTTCTCAACCTCCTTTCTGAACTGCAATAATACCTTCATCGTCATCAATTTTTCCCATTTTTGTGACCAAAATTCAACCACCTCATTTCCTGCTACTGTTGGTTGAGTTTCAACAATGTATTCTCCCTTCTTGTTGTCTTCCATCCTTCACAAGTTCTGAACATTCAAATTCCCTATGACCTGGCGTCCCACATCTAAAGAAAATGATTTCAGATTTTCCTCATATACCTTTACCTCTTCTTTTTCGAACACGCCCTCTATCAGCATCAAGTCCTTCTCCAGTAGTCTCTTCCATTGCATTGGAACTACATTCACCTTCTTCAATTTGATTTTATTTTTTCTACCATCTTCCATATCCTGTAGTTTTCCTTACATTTTGTTGTTTCCTCAACCATTTTTCCTCAGTCCTCAAGGTTGCTTGGTAACTTGGTAAGCCGCTAATACTAAATTAAAATTCAAGACATTAAACTCATCTTGTATAGCATAATTCAAACCATTCACATACCTGGAAATGGATTTTAGACTCTCCTCATTATGTCTAGATCTTATAGAGATCTTATAAAACTATTTCATGTACTCTTTTTCTAAATCTTTACCTTCTTCAAATTATGCAACCTCCTCAACAAATTCAAATCATAATCCACAGGGAAAAAAATGTTTCATTTCTGACACCATCCTATCCCAGGTTTTAATTTTCTCTCTTCCATAACATTCTCTATTTAACTATAACTTGTCCCACCATAAGGAAGCATGACTTCTCAATTTTGTACTAGAAAACCTAAATCTCAAGGATATTTAATCTATTCAAATTCAAATAATTTTTTCATTTACCCTATCCAATCTTTTAATTCCTCGGGATTTAAACTATTGGAATAAACAAGAGTATCTAGTTTAGGTTTTCCTATAATACTGCTAATAACTCTGATCATTCTTTCTTCCATTTTCATTTGTTTTTCTTTTTCTTCCCTAACGGTCTCTAATCCTCCACCATCATCGATGCCATCCCTTATCACTTGTGTAATGCCTCTTCTATATTTTTCCTAAATGGAATATAGTATATCCTTCATTGTCCTTATCATTGTTGTAAGATCATTCACATATTTAGCAATAAATTTCCTTATGCCACGATTTCTTCCTCTATGGGACATCACTATTACTCTTCTTATGAACTCCCAACTTCACCAACATTCACAAATATACCAATCTAATAGTAATATCTCTAATCCTCCACACATGTGATCAACATGATATGATACCACTTGATGCAACCAGTAGATGCAATCAAAGATGCACAATGAACATATAACCAGATATTGAATAATAAATGGAAATAAGCAGATAAACAACAATATACATCACGCATCCATTAGATGGAATTAATGCATTATTTTTTACTGATTAACAGTAATATCTATTATAGACTTCAATGTCAACATCACTCATCTTTTGGTATCATCCATATAAACATGCTCACACAAAATGTGTGCACACATCCAGGTTCTATTGCAACTTCCCTTCTGGACCAACGTATCCACACTCCCTCTCTTCTTATAGGTGTCCTTGTCTTCTCTTCCTTTTGGTGTTTTGTCACGCTTCCCCTTGCTCTTCTACCTACCCTCCCTCTTTTCACAGCCCGTGTACATACATATAATCATTATTGAGAATACAAATAGTCAAACTGTTGAACTTATATTGAACCATTATTCAGTTTGGCAACGATTTGGTTTCAAATGGATGAGTAAATGAGAGTTGTTTTATTCAAATTATGAATGGTTCATAGAACCTATACCTAAACCTAAATTATTATCCACAAAATCAAATGTAATAACATATAATTTATTTAGAATATTATTATTATTTGTTGGTGTGTTCGTGCTTTCAATGGCATCTGGATTGATGCGACCTAAATGATTATTATTAACTGAAGTGCCACTTGTACAAGTAACACACTAATATTTTGTTCTCTTCTTGCCTTCGCACAAGCATCTATATTCAACATCATCATGAGTAATAGCAAGATAATATTATCTTCTGTGGAATTTGAAGTAGTTTTTGTTGTAACACAAATTGTATCAGGTCCCATAACAATGCCCTACTGTTGTAACTATAGTAACAACCATGCAAATAACAACATCAACATCCAACTTACTCTTCAAGAAAACGATTGTGCAAGATAGCTTGTTGCACCAGGGATGCTTATACATCAATTTTGAATCCCTAAAATTAACCCTAATCTATAAAAAACCTAGCAAAAGGAGGAAAGAGGGTGTTGGTGAACCTATTCATACTCAACCATATAACAAAAAAGAAAATAGCATAAGAGAATAGTATTCCAAAAGAGAGTTGGTTCCTAAATATATTGTTATAACACTTAATATCTATTTGTTTTGATAAATTTAAAGAGTTTAAGGATCATGTTTCAAACTATATAGTGTTAGAGTTGAAAAAAATGTAATAACATAACAAGAATATAACTAGTCTAACCTCCTATCAATACAAACACCATATGAATCAATAAACATCAAAATGCAAGATAAGAGAAACAAAGAAGAGAGGACAAAATTTATGTGTTAAACCCCCCAAAATGAGGAAACATCCACTGAAGGATGATCTTATTATTCTTTGAAAAACTCTCATTCTTACAAAGCTTTCGCACCCCCAAATAAGTATTACATCACAACTTTCAATGTGCCAAATGGGTCTTCTTCATCTCTATTATACATTCTAGAGGGTTGGGAGATCATATCCAAAGTTATACCCCACTTGATTTTTTGTTGTGCTTTTGTTCTATATATTACTATCAATGGTATTCAAATTGTTAGGGATGCAATGGATTTAAAGGACAGTAAGCTTAGGAAGAAGGAAAATGTCAAAGAAATAGATGCCTTGGATAAAAACGAGGCTTATGACCTGATTTATTTTTCACGTGGAAGAAACCTTGTTGGTAGCAAATGGGTCTTTAAGAAGAATTTGAATGCATATGGTGAAGTGGAGAAGTAAAAATCTCAATTATTAGCAAAGGTATATTCCCAAGTGGAGGGAATTAATTTTGGTTTGTTGCTAAATTAACTTTTATTAGAGATCGTTGGTTTCTTGTTGTTACTTTAGATATTGAATTAGAGAATATTGATATGAACATAACTTTCCTACTTGGAGATCTTGAAGAATAAACCTGCATGAAAAAACAAGAAGGTTTAAAAGTGAAGAGAAATAAGGAGTTGGTTTGCATGTTGAAAAAATATCTATTTGGATTAAAACAATATCCATGAATGTTGTAACAAAAGTTTGATATTTATATATTGGAACTTGGTCTATCAAGAAGCAAAGTTGATCATTGCATGTATTCCAAGTTTGTTGGTGATCATTTTAATTATGTGGTCTTGTATGTTGATGATATGTTGCTAATAGAAAACAACATGGAAATCATTGAGGATGTGAAAACTCAATTGGATTTTGAATTTGATGCTAAGGATATTTGTGCTCCAATTTTTATTTTAGGCATGGAAATTAAAAGACATTGAATAAATATGAAACTCTAGTTGAATTAGAGGAAATATTATGAGATGCTATTTAATTGATTTAATACGTAGGAATGTAAATTGTTGAAGGTACTATTCTTGTAGGTGTAATGTTATTTATTGGTAAGTGTCCTAGGACATAAGAAAAAGTAAATGACATGTAATGTGTTTCTCTACTAGTGTTGTTGGAAGTCAAATGTATGCTATGGAAGTTAATACAATAAATTAAGAGAAAAAAAATTCTCTATGTTTTGTTGCATTTTTTGGTGAAGGGTTTCCAAGGAAAATATGTGTGTGTCATTGTTTTCTTTCTATTTATTTACGAATATGTATGGATTGCATCACTTGTAAAGGTTTAAAAATTACATTTGGTATTAAAGTGATATTATTGGCTTCATGGGAGTGCCTCTATTGCCAAAATTTTGTCTCATTACTGATAGATAAAGTTTATCTTGGGTCTATGATAAACTTTGTTTGGGTGGGAATGATGTGCTAATGATTTTTGTATCAAAGAGAATGGTGAGCAATTACAAAATAGAGATTGAGAAATTTAACTGTCAAAACCTTGAGCTATGAAAGCTTAGGATGGAATACCTTCTTATAGAAAAAGAACAATGGGTTGTTTTCAACCCTAGTACTATACCTTTGGGTATGTAGATGCTAGAATAGACAAAGTTGGTTAGGAAGGCAAAGAGTATGATCCAATTATGTCTTTCATATTTAGTTTTATTGAATATCTTTGGAGAATCCAAAACCAAGGTGTTATGGGATAAGTTAGGGACTTTGTGTTAGTCTATGTCCTCAGTAGACAAAATTTTCCTTCGAAGGAAGTTTTATGGATAAATAATGACAACTTTGTCACATAGCATTTCAATGCCTTAATGTTGTGGTAATTCAATTATTTTCCATTGATATTAAAATTTCCAATGAAGATAAGTGCATTAGTTTATCATGTTATTTTTAGATTCATGGTATAGTATGTTGCAATTATTGGGAGTAATGCAAGCACACTAAAGTATAATGATGTGGTTAACTCCTTTCTCTTGAAATAAATAAAGTGTAGAACAATGTATAGTTGGAGAAATGATGCCTTATTTGTAAGAGGCTATCCCAAAGATTAAATATCCAAGACAATCTCAAAGGAAATGATGGAAATGTGGTAATGTTGGGAATTATAAGAAGGATTCTAAATAAAAAAATGTCAATAAAGGAAAGGATTTGTCGATGCTCCTTCCAAAGAAGGGAGACCTCCTTTGAGGGAGGGGGTGTATACATGTCATCTACAAATACACGTTTAGATCATGTTGTATAGTTGATGGACTTGGGTTCTTCATTTCATATGACTCCTCATAGAGAGTGTTTTTGTGAATCTAAAAAGTACAATGCAAGTGATGTTTTCCAAGGAAATGACTCTATATTCAAAATCATATGACACGAGTCAAATTTTTTCTAACAAATTAGAGGATTAGAAATCTCCATAGGGTTCCACACATTTTAGATTTATTTATAAACTTGATATATGTAAGTAAGATGAGTGATGTAGGTGTGCATATTATATTTGATAAGGAAACCTTCAAGACTTTGTTCAATCCATCAGGAAGAACTATTAGTAATGGGTGTAACAATTTTGTCATTCCAAACGCTAGTAATTGTTGGGATATCATAAACCCACTCCATACTTAGGATAACAATATTTAATTATTATTGGTTAATTTCCTTCCTACTAGCCTATATAGTTGGTATCCACTTGTACCACTTGGTAAACACTTGACATATATACCCAAGGAGCACCTTTATCTTGATTCCAGTTAGATCCTACCTACTTTATTGACTTCCATATCTAGTAACTGTGCCTTCCTGCCAATCTTGTCTTTATCCTTCTTTATTCCATCTTTTCATTGGATAAGGTAAATCTAGTCAACTAGGAAACTGTTATCTTTGGTTTCCAACCCATCCTCCATGATTTTCTCTCTAGATTCTAGGATTAGCATGTTTTTCCATCACTCGTGACAACCCACTCATGTTTTATCTAATTTGTGAGGCCATGTTGTTTCTACAACTGCTTCCCCCCAAAAAATTGATTTTTTAGCACCCCTCCTTCTATTTTGATTTGAAGGCACACTTACATTAGTTTCCCAACTCGGATAATCCCTCCCTGCACACTTAGTTTATTTCAAAAGCTTGAGCAAGAGAATATTTCTGCAATTCTCTGCTTTCCGCAACCTCGGTCTTTCCGCATCTCCAACCTTTTTGCAATAGAGTTTCTGCAATTGCGGATTGCAGATTGCGGAAATCCCCATGTTTCATTTTTGGCTTCCACAATTTTCCTTTCCGCAAACTCCTTTCCATAATTTTGCAGTTGAAACTCTGTTTTTGCAATTGCATATTGTGAATTGCGAAAATCACCAGTTTTCGTTTTTGAGTTCTACAAATTCCTCCCCGTAGTTCCTTTTCCACAATTTCCCTTCCACAATTCTTGTTCCACATTTCTCTGAGACGTTGATTTTATATGGATTCATCCATGACCGTCGATATGAGATCAAATGCAGGATTCTTCTAGAGAGTCCGATATTTTTCGGATTGCAGATCCAACGTTTTCCAAATTTGATGTCCGTAATTTCTCTTCTGCTTTTCCTTTCCCGCAACTCTTATGGACCGTTGATTTCTTGTGGATTCTTTCCCAACCATTGATTTTGTGGATTGTGGATTGCAGATTGTAGGCTGCAGAAAACCCAATTTTCTAAATTATCTCCCGCAATTTCCCTTCCACAATTCTTGTTCCGCATTTCTCTGAGTCATTTATTTTTTGTGGATTTATTCTTGACCGTTGATTTTGTGGATTGCGGAACCAACTTTTCTCAAAGTTGAACTTCTGAAATTTCCTTCCTGCAATTCCTTTTTCGCAACTCTTTTGAGTCGTTGATTTTTTACGAATTCATTCTTGATCGTTGATTTGAGATCAGATGCGGATCTCATCTTATCTTTGCATATTCGTTATCTTCCTTACACCTTTCTCTTGTGGGATTTTTTTTGGGACATCAGATCTTTTGTGGATTTGATCTCATCCATTGAATTACTATCTCCAACGAAACTTCAATCAACCTTGTGTATTTCTTATATTTCATTCATTTTCACTTCAAGAATTTTTTCTCACCACCGATCCATCTTCTTGAGACGTTCTGAGCCATCCAATCTCTGCTAAACTTGACCGTGGAATAATAGGGAACTGAGAAAATTTCTCGATCTTAAGTTAATTGTTACTATTTTTTCCAAATGGGTTTTCTTCACCTTACGTGTAAGAATTAACACCTACTGATAAAATTGAAATTGAGAGTGGATAATGAAACAGATGATAAGGTGATTAGTTTCAATATTACTGGCAAATTATGGTTGTTTTAATGTGAAGAAGGAGAAGTTTTATAGAATCTTGTTTAAATGTTATTTCATATCAGATTTATATCTCATTATGGTTCGTTCATGTATCACAGATATTATTTTTCACCAAATTAGATTAGCTCATTAACGAGAGCATGAATCTGACACATGGGCAAGAGATTCATGACTAAGAAGTGGCACACATGGAGACGCAATAACCTTACTGGTGCTTAAGCTGATCAAATACAATCCAATCACGAGGAAGCCTAACAGACGGTTTGTGTGTGTTTCCAGCAAGTTGGGGCCCATATAGATTTCATTTCTTATGAAACCGTTTGTATTATCCCATGTAAAAAAAATTAGCACAAAGTTTGTGAATTTATAGGGTTAGGGTAGACCAAAAGTCACAAAGAAATGGGTTCTGATTGTAAAAAATAGGGGTGCACGGGACGATAGAGGGACTTTTGGCTGGCATATGGGAGATTGGACTATTGCATAAATGAACTAATTCTTTGCTAATTAGACAGATCAATTGGCTAGAAGAAAGGCCTACACATAAATTTGCTTGGAATGTGTGGAATGCATCCTATGGAATTGTTTCTTCTTGCTTCTATATATTATACAATGAGATTGTTCTAAATTCTTGGAACTACTTGTTTGGTTATGAATGGATTTGATTTCTATGTAAATGTCTATGTAATGAATGAGTAATAAATGATTTCATTATATCAGATCTATCTCTGGTATCCTTTCTGTTGTAAATGTGAATATTGTGTTGGAACAACTATCTATTAGACTTATATGAACATTTTGAAGTATATTACTCTGAACTCTAAATTTGATCCCTATATGGATAGGATAGATTAGCTTAGTCTTAGATTTACAAGAATAATTAAGAAGACAGGAACAGTAAGACGAGAGGTAAGAACTTGCGCATCACCTATGAGGTTTCTGCTCATCAATTATATGCATTTAGGAACTTGCATCTCATCTATAAAAATAAAATTGCATAAATGGTGGACCGGGCTGTAATCGGTAGAGATTTAAAACAACTTAATCTATAGTAGTTGGACCGTTAACCGGATGGATTCCCCATACCAAATGGTGGATGATCTAATTGGGATCAATCATCGGGGAGAATCCCTACTGTCGATACCTAGGAAATTTTCCAGGCATCAATAAGTCCTTGATAGAGTTGGAAAGTGTTTTATCCACCTATGGGGATGTTGTTCAGGATTAAATACCCTTGTAACCTAGGTTTTGGGGTTACCAACTGACTTCTAAACTTGCAAACAATTATCTTTAGTAAAGTACAAAAAGGAAATAGGAATAAATATTGGACTCACCCAATTACCGACGGTTGATACAAGCTTTATCTTCTTCCGCTCTGCTTCTATCCAAAGCTTTCAAGGATGCACCTCCTTCACCTACAAAGAGAAAATTCTCCAAGTACAATATTATACATGTATATATGATAGGTTAGATAAACAATATATATAGTGCTTAATCAAATATATTCATCAACCATAATACATGAAAGAGACTCAACACAATATTGGAAGAAGAATTATCTTTATTAACAATCAGTGAATGAGATAAGAGTACAACCCAACACCTAGGACAAGGACTCCTCTACAACCAAAGGACTCTAAGTTCTGTTTCTCCAAGACTTCTGAAGATATACCACCAACATAACTTTGCTCTCCAAACTTGATTGATTAATGCCCTCCCCAAGGCCTCTATTTATACTTTGGGAAATAGAGTGGTTTTGAACATTGAGGAGGTTGAGATGGTTGGGGTAGTTAATTATTAGGGACCAACTAATCTCCATTAATCATGATTTATATTTTTTAATGTCGAATGGAGATGTACTTGACTATTAATACAGGCAACCCGCGTATGACACGCCAGTTGCTTAAAGGACACCCGCGTGTACATCTGTACGCAGATTGTAATGGAGATAGTCGTGTACAGTACGCGAGTTGTCAACAAATATAGTCGCGTACGTATGTGAGTTTCAATGAATATAGTCATGTACACCAATCAATGCTTAGAAAAATAATATGGTAGGCTGGTTGAAAGGTAAATGCATCTCATGTCATGCCCATCTATAGTGTTGTGGCAATCTTCAATCCTAAAATGTCCTTTTGTGTGAGCAACATAGGGAATGCCGGCACTCGAACGGAGAAGTACCATTTTGGTTGATAACAGGGGTTTCATCATATTTAGTAAGCATGATTTATGAGCTAGCGTGAGTTTTCTTCTATCAACTCAAATTTCCTTTATAAGGTTGTATTACCATTGTAATAATCATCAATTCATTTGATCAATAATACTTGGAAATATATTGGATCAGTTCTCTTGTATTCAGTATCTATATTCTTCTCTTTGTTTTCCTTGTGCATGCTTGTGAGAATTGTCTTGTAGCTAGATCTACATCATGTGCTTCTTCTTAGCATCAATGCTCCATTTATTCATAGAATTAGAGATAATATTTCTACATGGTATCAAAGCGCAACATTGATTAAGTCATTACATGTTGATGTATTTGTAACTTTGGAAGATATTCTGATGTATATTATCATTTTTTGTTGTTGTACCCCCGTTGGATATGTGTTTACTTCCTTGTGGGATGTCTTAATTGTGTCTAGATATTGACATACAACCTATGTTGTAAGTCGAGGAAATAGTCCCCATTGTAACATCATGTAATTTGTGCTTGCAGTCTCTCTGGGAGAGGTCAACCCTGTTAGGGAAGACAAGTGGGCCCCAGCCTTATGTTTGGTCAGTCACTTAAAGGGTATAAATAGGGAGTTGCTCTCCCTCATTTATACACACCTCACACTCTCAAGTTCACATGAGAGAGAGAGACACAAAGGCAGAGAGATAAATAGTTGATGAATACTTCTTATTACTGGGTTTGATCATCTTACTATTATGAGGAAGTTTGTAGGGTTTTCTCCTTTATGGTTTCCCTGGTGAAAATATTTGTGTCTCATATATATTTTATATCTTATGCATCTTATTGTACTTGTTATTCTTTCAGATAAATATCCTAGATAAACTAATCAGATTTAAAGAAAAACAAACATGGTATCAGAGCCTCTCTGAAAGAAGGAACTGTACAGTAGAGAAAACTAGGGATTCCTAGTTCAAGGTTTTCTCTCCACAAATCATCAAAAAAAGAGGGCTAGGCTAACTCGCCTCAGTAGGGAGCATCGTTTGGTGGAAGCAGTTTCAAATTTGAAGAAGTTTCATTTTTGACCCTGTCACTATTGCCGGGAGGAACTAGGGCATAAAGTTTGGGAGACTTCCCACCAAAGTTTTTAGAAAGTGACCTTGTTGAGAAAATCGCCTCAAGGAGGTGCATCTTTCTATCCAAATAGAATTCCCAAATTCCAAGTTTAGAAAACTAGGGTTTACCCTAGGTCAGCTAGCTCAAGAACCAGGTCGGACACCTCAAATTGATATGATCTAAATCTTTGTTGCTTCCATTTGAGGTTCTCATTTGAAAATATCACTCACCATACTCAGCTTGATGACAAGCTTGGAGGGGTTGATAACTTCTGTGCATGGAAGTACAAAATCTCCTTGATCCTTGAATAAAATGACTTGGATCAATTTATCACTGGAGAAGTTCTAGAACCAGAGGGAGAAGAGGCTAAGGCTGCTCATAAGAGAAGCATGGATAATTCCAAGAGAATAATTTCATATTCTATTAAGGATCACCTCATCCCCCATGTGTATTCATTCAAGATACCGAAGGAAGTCTATGATGCTTTGACAAAGATGTTTGAAGGGGAGAACATCAATCGAAAGATGAATTTCAGGAACCAATTGAAGAATGTGAAGATACAGAACTCTGAGACTATACAGTCTTACTTCAAAAGAGTTTCTCAAATCAAAGAACAAATTGAAGCAGTTGAAGAGACTTTTGAAGAAGGAGAAATTGAATTACTACCTTGAATGGTTTCCCTATATCATGGGACTCATTCATTCAAGGGATTTATGCAAGAAGGAAGCCGATCTCTTTCTGCATACTCTGAGAAGATGTGCACAAGAAGAAACTAGACTCGTGACAAGAGAAGAGAAGATGGGAGAAACTGAAGATCAAGCTCTCATGGTTCATACTAGGAAGAACTTCAAGAAGAAGGAGAAGAAGGAAACCTTTCATCACAATAAGAAGAAGGACAAGAAACAAAAGAAGACCAAGAAAGATACTTCAAATGTTTGATGCTATACTTGTGATGAAAAGGGAGATTTTTCAAGAGATTGTCCCATCAGGAAAAAGAGACACCATGCTCATATTCTTGAAGATGATGAACCAATGAACAAAAGATTCAAAAAAGGAAAGGATGATTCAGATGAATACTATGTGCTAATCTCAGCACTTATTAGCACTATCTCACACATAAGCAATGATTGGCTTGTGGATAGTCGAGCTTCTAAACACATGAAGGGATGCAAGGGATTATTCTTCAATATGTCTGAACATGAGTCACCACACAAGGTGAAACTTAGGGATGATTATCAATACCCCATAAAAGGGAGTGGATAATCTTCATACAAGATTGAATCTTGGAAATCCTTAAAGATGAAGGATGTGTTATATGTTCTAGGATTGAATAAGAATATTCTCTCCATCTATGCACTAGATGAAAAGGGAATTAGCATTGCATCTGTCAATGGCCAAGTTTTGATGTGGCCTAGAGGAAAGACAATAGAGGATACAACAACGATTGGAGAAGAAGACAGAGGCTTGTATAAGCTAAAGGGGCATCCTGAAAAAGCATTGGTTCATGAGTCAATTGAACCAAGCGAATTGTGGCACAGAAGGCTTGCACATGTGCACTACAGAGCACTCTTTATGGCAAGAAAAGTAGTCTTGGGATTTCCAGAGATCCATGTAAATCATGAAGGAATTTGCACAGGATGTGCAAAAGGAAATAATTCAAAGAAGGCATTTTCAATAGTGATAGCAAGGCCAAAGGAATACTATAGATAGTACACTCGGATGTATGTGGACCCATGTCTTCTAGCTCATTAAGAGGGTATGTGTACTATGTTTCCTTTATATATGATTTATCATGTAAGACTTGGATATATTTCTTGAAAGGGAAAAGTGAATTTTTCAATAAGTTCAAGGAATATAAATCTTTGGTCAAGAACCAGACTTGTAGGAAGATCAAGATTATACGATCACATAATGGCAGAGAATTCACATCAAAATAATTCAAGGAACTCTGCAAGGAGTCCTGGATTAAGATGGATTTGAGCACTCCATACAATCCTCAAGGAAATGGGGTTGTGGAACGAACTAATCGAACCATCATGGAAGCAGCAAGAGAAATGTTGCATGACCAGGATATTCCTATGTAAATTTGGGCAGAGGAAGCAAGAACAGATGTGTATGTACAGAACTATACTCCTCATTGAGTACTTGACAACAAGACTCCTGAACAGGCTTTCTCAAGAGAGAAAATAGAAGTCAGCCATCTGAGAATATTTGGTTTCCCAATTTACATACATATCCCAAAGGAGAAAAGGACAAAGCTCAATCCTTTTAGGAGTAAGGGTATATTCGTAGGAAACAATGGTACATCAAAGGCCTACCTAATATACTTCCAAGGATTCAAGAATATTGACATCGGTAGATATGTAACCTTTAATGAAGACTCTCCATACTTCATATCTAGGAGGACACTTATCTAGGAATTCGAGCAACATGAAGAGACGAGAGTCCTAAAAATGGAAATTGGAGAAGAAATTCCATAGGACCATGAATATCATGACATGATAAAACCACAAGAGCCAGCAGAGACATTCCTTGAAAAGGACTCCCACAAGAGGAAACCATCGTGGGAAAGGGATCTCATACAAGAAGCTGAAAGGTATGGTGCTCCAGAAGGATTGCATAGAGAGGGAAATGGGAAAATCCCTATGATAGCTATGTGGCCCTGCTGTGTGACATCATTAACACAGAACCGCCCTTCTGTGAAGAGGCTACAAAAAAGAAAGAATGGAAGGATGTTATGATCGAGAAATATTAGTTGATCATGAAGAATGATGTCTAGGAGATAATTCCGAGACCAGAGAAGAAATATGCCATGACTTCAAAGTGGATATACAAGATCAAGCATGTTCCAGATGAAAGCATCGAGAAATACAAGGCAAGGTTTGTAGTGCGAGGCTTCTCACAGAAAGAAGGAATGGACTAAGAAAATACATTTGCACCCATGGCGAGGTACACTTCCATTAGAACCATACTTGCATTGGAAACAGTTATGAAGTGGAAAATACACCAGATGGATGCCAAGACGGCTTTATTGAATGGTGTATTCGAGGAGAAAGTGCACATGGAACAACCATTGGGATTCAAGACACGTGACAGGAAGACCCATGTGTGCAAATTGAAGAAGACCTTGTATGGATTGAAACAAGAACCAAGGACATGGTAGGGTAGGATGGAGAGCTTCCTAATGAGCTTGGGCTTTACCAAGAGTAAAGCATATTCAAACCTCTACTTCAAGGTGGAAGATGGAATACCAGTGATACTCGTGTTATATGTCGATGACTTTTTCTGACAGGTGATGAGGAACTCATTAAAGATGCAAGGAGGAGACTTGCTAGAGAGTTCGATATGAAAGGCCTAGGTATGATGCACTACTTCTTAGGCATGGAGGTGTGGCAAAGTGCATATGGGGTTTTCCTTGGTCAAGGAAAGTATGTAGTGGAGATTCTAAAGAGATTCAAAATGTTGGACTGCAAGGAAATAGCCACACCTATGGCATCTGAATTGAAGCTTCTGAGTGATGCTTCATATGATTCGGTTGATTCCATGATGTATCATCAGGTTATTGGATCATTGATGTATATGATGAATACAAGACTAGACATATGCTTTGTGGTGAACACCCTAATCCGGTTCCTGACGGATCCAAGACATGTTCACCTGATATATGCAAAGCATATTATAAGGTACCTAAAAGGCACAGTGGATTATGGGCTCAAATATGATGTGAATTGGAAGATTAACCTACATAGTTATGTTGATTTGGACTGGGAAGGTATCACCAATGATAGGAAGAGAACCTCGGGTGGTTGCTTCAGTTTAAGATGTGGCATGAGCTCCTAGTTCAATAGGAAGCAATCATGTGTGGCGCTAATTACAACCAAGGAATAGTATGTTGTCGCTTGATCGGATAGTTGTGAGGCAGTGTGGATGTGATAACTACTGTCTGATTTATTTAATCTTTGGTTGGCTGTGACTTGTATCTTCTATGACAATCATAGTTACATGATGTTGTCAGAGAACCATGTGTTCCATGAAAAGTTGAAGCACATTGAGATAAAGTTCCACGATATCAGGGATATGGTGCAAAGAGGTGCAGTGAAGCTCCAATACGTGGAAACGGATGAGCATATGGTCGATGTGTTGACCAATATTCTAGATAGAGTGATGTTTGAGTACTTTAGAGAAAGAATTGGTGTGATCCAGATTGAGACCCCTCGAAATAGGGAGTGATGTGTTCTAGCATAGCTAGAGAGACAAGTTGTTTGAGTGTAACATCTTGGCAAAGATCCTAGGTTTCTTAGACATAATCAGTCTTGTAGGTTATCCTTGTATGTAATAAACCATGGAGAAGATCATAGTTTATCCTTGTATGTAATCGGTCCTGATATGTTTCTATGTTAGAAATTAAGGAAGCATAATATCTCACAAGAGAAATGAGAAAGGTTGTCCGAGCAGAAAAAATCATGGTGAAGTAGGATGCTCAGAAGTAACCAGTCCTATAGGTTGTCCTCGGATGTAATCAGTCATGGTGAAGCTCGCAGGTTATCCTTGTACATAATCAGTCCTATGACAGGTTATTCGAGTGTAAACATGAGCCCTGACATGGTACGCAGGTTACTCAAATTTAATAATTCATGTGGGTTTTCTGAGTGTAAAAAGAGCCTTGTAGTGGTACGCAGGTTACTCGGATGTAATACGCCCATAGGTTGTCTGAACAAAAAAGATCCTGAATGCAAGTTGTTCAGATGTAACAAGTCCTTGAGGTTGACCTAGAATGTAAAAGTTCTGATGTAGCAGTTTGTTTGGTTGTAATCAGTCCTTAAATATAAATATATATATATATATATGTGTGTTTTCCCATGTTGAGATGATGAGGTCATGAAGCACTTGAGGTGCACTTAGGCGATTCTCATTTACAGGTTGACCGTGGATGCTCTGTGTGCTTTGATTTCTTCTATGCAGGACAAAAGAGATGATTTGGATACGACGAGATGAAGGTAGGAGATGTAGGTTATTTTCATGGAAATGTAAATAAGTTCCTAAATCGTTCCTATGAGATTGCTTGCTCGAGATGTGGTGAAGAGCTGGATGAATACTAGGCTTACACCCAGCCGAGAGAGGGTTAGATATATAGAAACTTTCGATGACATATAGTACCATTTGATGATCGATAAGAAGATGATGATGGAAGCAGCTATGATGATGAGTCTATGATTTTGTGATGAAGAATTGACCAAATGTGTTGATGACTGTAGAAGAGAGAAAATACCTTCCTAGTTAAGAGGGAGTGTTGATGTATCTGTAACTTCGAAAGATATTCTAATGTATATTATCATTGTATGTTGTTGTACCCACATTGGAGATGTGTTTAACTCCTTGAGGGATGTCTTAATTATGTCTAGAAATTGAGGTACAACCTTCGTTGTAAGTCGAGGAAATAGTCCCTAGTGTAACATCATGTAATGTGTATTTGGAGTCTCTCTGGGAGAATTCGGCCCTGTTAGGGAATACAAGTGGGCCCCAATCTTAGGTTTGGTCCGTCACTTAAAGGGTATAAATAGGGAGGCACTATCCCTCATTTATACACACCTTGCACTCTCAAGTTTTCATGAGAGAGAGAGAGAAACAAAGGAGGAGAGATAGATAGTTGTTGAATACTTTGTATTACTTGGTTTTATCATCTTATTATTCTGAGAAATTTTTTGGGGTTTTCTCCTTTACGATTTCCCCTGTAAATCTTTGTGTCTCGTGTATATTTTATATCTTATGAATCTTGATGTACTTGTTATTATTTTAGAAAAATATCCTAGATAAACTAATCATATCTAAACAAAAACTAACAATACAGAGTTGAGGAGCTATGAGTTCTCTACATCAGAGCGCATCCAATCTCTTAACTTATACTTCTCTGAAGAAGAGATGGAATTGAGCTTACAAATTTTTCTCCTAGTTTGTATTTGAGCAGTTTGTAGAGAGTATCATCTTGAGTGCATCAAATTCTTAGCATGGATTCTGTTGTAATCTCACAGATCATAGAGGGTTACCAATAATACACATTAAAGCATGCAGACATAACAGATACAAGAGACAAGAACATAGATGTAGACTAACAGATTATATTATATCAGAAGGGTCCATACAAACACAGAACTGGACGAAGTTCTCATCTGGCTCAACAGCCTAATATATATGATTTACAAACAGTTACATATAACTACCTGTCGGTTCGGTCAACCGACACGAGCTTATGCGACTGACCTAATCTCTAATTAGTCAGCTATTTGACTTAGTCAGTTCACCGACTAGCTCCTCCAACATCTCCCCCATGAAAAAAATATTTCTTCATCTCAAAGAAACAGGGGAGGTACTCAAAATTCTTATTGTCTTAGATAGTTGTTACAGCTTATTTTACCACACGTGGTGGATCACACATTTATGGCCTTCCCTGTCCCTCTGCAAACTCTTTGGACCCCATGGACCATTTTTGTACCTTTGATGTTTCCAAGATCATCCCTAAAAACATGCATTATTTGCTATACGCGACTTTTAAACCCATTCTCGCGTATATACATGGATATGACCCTTAAACCCGCATACATCAGGATGTGTGCAAAAGGCCAAATATTTTTGGAGTTTTCCTTGATGTGGATCCGAGTCACTTGTCTCTTGGCCTTCCATATGCCTTTAGATCACTCGGATTCGACCTTCCATTACCCCATTGAAGAACTATATATGGAACCCTTTGGATACATTGAAAGGAGAGGAATTGAAGAGCAAGAAAACTATAGTCCACTATTGCCGAAGCTTATACTTGAGTCTGCATCCCTTTGTCCCTTGGAGCACTTTGTGTTCTTCCCAAGCTTTCCTTTACTTGTGATCTTGCTATCGAGAGATGGAGGATTGAAGTGGTGGAGGCCCAAGTGGAGGACTCAGTTTCTCCGGTTCACGACCATTTTGGATGTTTTAGATTGGCATTTGTCTCATAGACCATTAGCATATCACAAACATACATTTTTACACACATGTAAATAAATAAAATAGATCATCATAAAAGTTTTTCATTAAACATCCAAAATGTGACGTCATAATACATAAGTATCATAATACAAAATTGGGGCTTTCGAGCCACCAAAATATAATACATGGTAGTACAAAAATAAATACTCTCAGGTCTCTAAGCCTGAGGAGGAGGAGGGGGGTTTTGATCGTGGTAGGACACCATGGCTCTAGCTAGCCATTGAAATAATCGAACCCATGCCCATGGTACACCAACCACCTAACGCTGCATGGCCTCAGGCAAGTCCTCAACCTGCACCATGGGTACCCTATGTGTCAAGCGTATGAAGTTTGTGTGGATGCTTTGGAGCATCCGCTCCGCATCCGCACCCATGATGTCGTCTCCTCTTCCCCTTTCTTTATGATGAGGGAAACCATCAGGTCGTCGTGGTCCAACATCTACATACACATGACGGATTGTCACTATGTGTCATCACACCAAAACATGTCTTTTGAGTCAATATATCCAAAAACACAAAAAAAATTAATAATTCAAAAAACTTAAAAAGAGGGTTTGGGTTTCGTTACCTATGTCACCATATGCCGCTCCTGGTGGTAGGGTCATGTCCAGATATCCCTAGAAATCTATCCCTGCATAGGGGTAGTCATCAATGGCTATGATCTTCCTCCACCACCATGGAAAGAAGTCCACTGGGTAGGGGTTAGACACCCTACCTCCACCCAGTCTACGCATAACATATGCCCAACGTCATTGGGCCAGATCTCAAACTCCATGTGGAGGAATGTCCACTCTAGGGATTAGCCCCAGTACACGCTCAAAGAAGAACGTGCTCAGTATGCTACCAAAATCGAAGTTTCTCACCCTTCCCATATTGTAGTCACTGAGCTCTTGCTTCATGTTTCTCAACAACGCAGTGCTCCAGTTGTACATTGTGGGTCTCATACACTCCACCGCATAGAACATCAATGGCTGCAAGGCTTGGTGGAATGAAGCTAAGCCGGCTATCCTGTCGAGTTCCAATAATATGGCCTTCAGTCCCAGCACATGGATCGAGTTTGTCAGGATTTGACTCCCAACCTTTTCCATGTCTAGAAATCAATACACCGCAATGTACTCATCAATAGTCAAGCCACCTTCTGGGCCCGCATGATCGGAGATTTACCACCTCTCCTCGTCGAGATAATCCAGTAATAAAGTATATGTCCTCAATCTCTATACTAAGCGACATCCCGTCAATTTGAAAAGACTCAGAGTCTGGATCCCAGTAATCCACTAGCATCAACAGGAGTCTTGGTTTGGCCCTCGAGCTGCCAAGACACCAAAAATTATACAAACTGCATGCACGTAGAGCTTGTTGGTCCATTAAGTCACCTTGTACAGTGTCTTCTACATCACCATGTTCCCTCTCCCTCCATTCTAGAACCATCCTGCACACAAAACATGATTTTTGGTTATTATTTTCCTTAGAAATCCTTATTCGTGGCCGCATACGTGACTATTTGCAAAACAGCAGCGTATGTATGCAGTTTTGGGCGGTTTTTCCGTGTATGGCTAGCCCTATACCCGAAAAAAACCCTGATATCCACATGGGCTGAAACGCATGCTTTAGATTGGCCTAGAAAATGGAATTGACCATGGAAACTTTAAAAAATTTGCATGAAATGGGAAGAGGAGGACATGAGGAGTTACCTGGAACAAACGGTGTCGAATTTCGCTGGACAATGCTCCTGGAATTCACGTTGGAACTTTTGAGCTCAAATGGGTAAAAATTTCAAATGATATGGAATTTTTAAATTTTTTACTATTTATAGAAAAAAATTGAAATTTTTGAAATTTTTTACCCACTTTCTATAGTTTTGGACCATTTTGGACTAATTTGATGATGTAGGAGACCGTTTTGAGCTCAATTTGACCGTGGTTTTGACCTGTTCGTGCCAACTTTAGGTATTATGTCTAAACTGCCATATAGGTTAGGTTTCACATCCGTTTTCACTTTGCATGACCTTATGACCATTTCATTATAAACTTAGGTACGAACCCATTCTATCTTGTCACGGAACCTTCTTGTTGCTTTTAGAAGTGACATGATGTGAATGGTAGAGATTGACCATACATGGGTACCCTAGTTAGCTCCTATTTTTCATTTGGTGCCCATGCCGACATTTTTCCTTTAGGGTGTGGGAGTCCTTTGTATTGTATTTCCATGAATTTGAGTAAGAGCCTCATACTCCTCTTGATCTTTTTACTGGCCTTTTCCCCAGGACTCCCTTATGTCAAGTTGTAATTGCATTATCATGAGTTTTGATTTCCTTATTGATCCTTATGCTGGCTCCCTTGACTTTGATTGTCAACCATATAGCCTGAGCTTATCTCATATCTAGCCATGCAAAGCCATTTTATATATCTTTTGCAGCTTGATTTCCCATTTTTTACCGGGAGGGGACCTTCCCCTAAGTGTCGTTATCCTACACATGTTTCCTTGCATTGAGCATAGGTACATCCCGCTGCTTGGAACTAGTTTGTTTGCCCCTGAACACTCGTCTTCTCCTAGTCTATAACTATGAAGCACTTTTATTCTTTTTCAAGATTTTCAAAATATTTGAAAAAGTCCAAAAAAATCAAAAACCAAAAATACAAATAGGAAAATATGTTATCTTTGGCAGTAGTCAAGTCGTGTCGCCTTCGAACAGAGCACTGTATATCACATCCGTTGGTGGGGTTAATAGTTTGACTTTAGGAGTTGTATTTGTTTAATTGAGTTTATCTCCACCTATTGGTTAAGCTTCCCATCCCTATGGAGCCTCTGTCGATGCCTCCTGTGTTGCAGAGATGTCCCAGTTTTGTATATTGAGTCTATGCTACCTACATTCAGTCACCATTCACCTTTATGCTCTTGTTCAAAGGAATTTGAAACCTGAGTTGGCCATTGCTCAGTTCTCTTGACTTTTCATGTCGGCCATTCCCAATACTGATACTGGTTCATGCACATTATGATCGATTCCTTCCACATTAGACAGCTTTGTTGAGTACCTCATGTTGGATGATGGGGGGTGCCTAAATGCCCTCCTTCCAGTGTATTTCATCCCATCGACTTCAGATCATTTATTCTGGGATAGGAATCTAGAGTCATTTTTTAGTGCCTTGAGACTTACACTCATCAGTGGTAGGTTCTCTCACCATTGACAGTTTTGGGAATACATCAATGTCCCCTGATCTATGGATTCTTCCAAGTGTTCGACCTCAACACATTTATTCACACTTGTTAGATTGCACTCTAGTACCTTGATTCCCATTTTCATTATCGGTGGGTGATCTCGCATCTGTTAATGGTATACATCAATGACCAGTAATCAGACGATGGACTACTATGTTCGACCTCAACACCTCTATTCACATAGAAGGACATGTACTCATAGCAGATTGTGTAGAAGACCTTCTAGATTGGTGGCATTTCATATATGCTACCTCCTTGATCGTGCCAGTGTTCATGAGATTTCAACTCTCGTGACTTGATTCCAATGTATGTCAGATATCTTCAGCCATTATGCACATCTTGATCCATTGTATATCTTCAGCTTCATGGAGATCATGATCCTTTGCATATCTTCATCATGGAGATTCTGATCTATCCGATATTGTATGTGGCAATGACCACACATGTCATATTTTGTATCATGCATATTCATGGCCATTGTACTCTTATGTATCTGGGACTGCTGTATGTACTTGCAGTCATGTGCAACGTTTGCTTATTGTGCTATATTATTGGATGGCTGGTTCTTCCACCTGGTTCTTCATCACTCCACTTCTGGGATGGACTTATAATATATTTCAGCCATTGTATCACCCTTCTGACCTCACAAAGTTAGGGGGCATCTATTACAGCTTATTTTACCACACATGGTGGATCACACATTTATGGCCTTCCCTTTCCCTCTGCAAACTCTTTGGACCCCATGGACCATTTTTGTACCTTTGATGTTTCCAATATCATCCCTAAAAACATTCATTATTTGCTATACGCGACTTTTAAACCCATTCTCATGTATATACACAGATATGAACCTTAAACCCACATACATTGGGATGTGTGCGAAAGGCCAAATAGTTTTGGAGTTTTCCTTGATGTGGAGCTGAGTCACTTGTCTCTTGGCCTTCCATATGCCTTTAGATCGCTCAGATTCGACCTTCCATTACCCCATTGAAGCACTATATAAGGAACCCTTTGGATACATTGAAAGGGCAGGAATTGAAGAGCAAGAAAACTATAGTCCATTGTTGCCGAAGCTTATACTTGAGTCTGCATCCCTTTGTCCCTTGGATCATTTTGTGTTCTTCCCAAGCTTGCCTTTTCTTGTGAGATTGCAATCGAGAGATGGAGGATTGAAGTGGTGGAGGCCCAGATGGAGGACTTAGTTTCTCCAGTTCACAGACGTGCCGACAGAGGTTGTCATTCTTGTAATCTTTGATTTATATTAATAGAAATATCTTTTCCTGTCCAATAATGTGTATTTAAATGAATATTGAATCCATGAATGCTTATATGTTATTTATTATATATGATAGAGTAGGTATAACACCATTATATAGCATGCTTGTCTTGTTTGTTGATTGTTGAGAGAACAAATTGATAACACAAGCGAGATTGGAAAAGCTCAACGGGGATCTACATCAACCATCTGAAATAAGGTATGTTTCAAGATCCTTTAGTGTTAGATGTTTATTTCTCTTGCATATTGGGAAGGGATTGATTTCTGCGGTTACTCTGTCTATTGTGGTACCCCAAGCCATAGGAAGTTTTCTCCGTAACAATAGTTACTTTATTGTTTGTTTTCATGGATTATGCAATTGGATGGTTGGTCATTTCTGCATGCATACTTCAACGATTGCTTCTGCTGTAACGGCCAGTTGATGTTGAAATCTTGTCCAACTTTGTAGTACTTTCTGGATATCGATGGTCAGTGTTGTAATGCTTGATAAAGTCAACATCTTCTCCTGAATGGAAAGGCCTACTATTATTTCCATGTCGGGTCCCATGAATTGGTCTTTTTCTTCCGCTATTTCCAGTAGTATTTTCATCTGCGGGTAGATGGTATCTAGTTTCTCCAAGCTTGGGAGTGCTTGTTGCACCCACTGGTGTGCTTGTCTTTTGAGTCTCTGCAGTTTGGTTGTCTCCAACACAATTTGATCTTGTGTTATATTTCTCAGTGCTTCTTCAGTGCTTTTTCTCTTTTCCAATGCTTGAATTTGTTCTAGAGTCTATCGGGTCTACTGAAATACTTGCCCATAATAAGTAGGCCAGTCCTGGAGTACCTCTTCTGTGATCACATATTCTTCCATGTGGTCTTGTAGCACTTTGTAAGCTTCTGAAAATGCTATGTATTGTTGCATTAATAATCTTGATGTCTCTTCTTTTTGCTCTTCTTTTGTATTTTGTATGTGTACTTGTAGGGTCGCCACCACACTCTCAAATAGTTGATATGCTTTTTCTAGTGGCTTGTCGGTTACGACTTCCATTGGCCCTGGTATTATAGATTGATCTAAGCTCCTGCATTTTGACAGGAATTCAACTTATTCATTCTCAATGTCATCGAGCTCCTTGCGTCTGATCTGGATTCTTGTTTTCGCTTCAATGGCCAGATTTTCTAAGAGTTGTCCCAACTCTCCGTCTTTTAGCTTTGTTGTGTCGACTGCAGTGGTCCACCCCAATTGGATAATGTGGACCATTGTTGATTGTGACTCTTTTTGGTGGTCCTTCCTCTTTCTGTCTCTTTTCCTCTTGTGTTTATGGTGTTCTGCCTATTGTTGTGCATTTGCATCTGTAAGGGGTAGACTCTCCTGTGGTTTATTTTCTTATGGTGGGTTTTATGGTTGCTAATCTGCAATGGTCGATGGAACTTCTGGTTGGATTTCTTGGGTGAACTCTACAGCTGGATGTGTATCTGGGGGATTTTGTATAGAGGTTTCAAGTATAGATGGTTCAGGTATAGATGGTTTTGGATTTGGTAAAGGTTCTAGATTGGGAAGTGGTGGTGGAGATGGTGAATGGTCGAGTGTAATTGGTGTAGTGGGGATATTGCCATTTGTTGTCATGTCCTAAACTTGTGGTGGTGAATCATATGGGTCATCAAACAATAGGTTGTTGATTACTCGGTTGATTTCTTCCAGGTTCTCTTCGTCGACATCTCTTATTGACTCGTTGGCTAATGGAGGGTGTGGCATGTCGGCAGGGATAAAGGATGAAGTTTGACTTGCAACAACTTGAGATGTCTTATTGGGGTTCCTCAAGAATGTTGACTTGATAATTCCCACAGATCTTGGTTTCTAAGGTTTTTGTCCAGGTTGTTGGGGGGATAGCTACCTTGATCCACTAGCTTCCATCAATGGACATTTGGTGGTGATCCTCTAGACAGAGGTGAGTAGTTCAGATAATTTTTCTATGTATGCCTGGAAATCACCATCCTGGTCGAACCTCTCTTTCAAGGTTTCTGGCATAACATTTTTGCATATGTCAACTGAGCTTATGGTGGGTATATGTGGAATTTCTTCCTGTGTAATCTGGGTTGGAGATGGGGGTGGAGGTGTAGAAACTAAATCAACAATGTTTTCAGCCGTCGAAGTGTTTGTACTTTTTACCTTTTTTCGGTCGACCTTGTTGTGCTCCTTCCTCGACAAAGTGCTTGAATTGCGTCTCAACAGAAACTTTGTTCTCTACAGTGTCTTCTATGATGTCGATAGTGGTAGCTACTAGTTCGTCTTCATCTTCTGATTCTGAAAGGATCAGCTTGTGCTTCCCCTTCCCTTTTGTCTCAGTTGCCTTTTTTCTTGCGGCTACTATTTCCCTTGCTAGTTTTCTAATTTTGTCTTTGGTTATAGCGTATTATGGGTTTTCGGATTCAATGTCTTCCTCCAATCCTTCTCCTCCCTCCTATGGTTGAACTGTACTGATACTTTTCTCAACCGATTTGGTTACTTGTTGCTCTGTTAGTGTACTTCCCCTTTGGGTCATTGGTGGTATGATTGTTAATTGTAGTCTGTTGGTGTCTTCTGCTAGTGTTTCCTCTGACACAAAGGTGCTGATGTGTAGTCAAACTTTATAGTCATCTTGCTTCTCTTGGTCTGTCAGTGGTTCTTCAATTGCTAGGTTTACTTCCTTAGCCTTTGCTGGTGTGGATAAATTTGTGCCGGATTATCGAGCTAGCTCACGGAATATCTCTTCGACTGTTGGGTAATAGTCAAGAGGCTTTGATTTTGCTTTTGCACCCTGCATATACCAAACTGTAGTTTGGTTGAGTTCTAGTTGGATGTGTGCTATTTTCGGCAGACTTTGTCAGATGTTCTGAGGCACCCTCCATCTGGTCATCTGGATTTTCAGGTGTTGGAACCATTTTTCCAACAGTACTTTTCCATTTGCTAATTCTTTCAATGTTCCAGTCTGCGCAAATGGCTTGAACCTCCACATGTAGAATTTTGTTGGTTCTTGGAATTGCTTGTCCTAGACTGGGTATAAGTAGTACATCACTATCCAGATTATCAGAGATGGGAACCTTATGATCTCGGCTGACTCCTAGCATTTCTCACAGATAGTTTTGAGCATGTCGGCGACATGCTGAGCCCATCTGTACACTTTTCATGTTTCTGCTATTGTGTCTACCACTTCTAGCATATCCAGCTTTAGGTCGTCCCTCGACCCGTAGGTGTGAGCCCTGTTACTATGATTTTTCCCACGATTTGTGGCCTTCAGGCTTGTATCTAACTAATCATTAGCCCTTTTGAATTATTCCCTGATGGCCTTCCAGTTAATCATTCTACCAGTCCCTCTTTTATGTCGACAGGGACTGGGTCGCCTTGGTTTGAGAGACCAGTCAGCTTCTATATGAATTCACCAGAGATTCTAACTGGTCTGTCGAAGTAAAATTTGCCATTGTGGTATCGGTTGATAATGAATTTTACCATTGTTTCTTTCTTTCCTCCAAAAATCACCATGAATGGTGTGTTCATGTAGTTCATAATGGAGTTGTGGTTTATATTCTCTACTGGTTGTGTTGGTTTCTTGTCGACATAGGCCCATTCCTTGATTTTGACCCAGGTTTTCTCCCATTAGATTTCTTGTACCTTAGCGTTCTTGATGTTTATTAACCTTCTCATTAATGGGGTTTCAGCAGATTGTAGTTCCTTTGTCTTTGCAGCTGCGACTCTGGTTTGCTTCGATGCCATCTCGTCTGTCTCTTGGTCGACTTTTCTTACAGGTTCTCGTTTCTCAATTCTGACTGCTGAATTATTCTATCTCTTCAAAATAAGGTGAATGATCTTTTTCTAGTCCGATATTTATAGGTGGAGCGGGTGACGTTTCTATTGATGGATGTATTAATGGTGAAAGTGATGGTCCAACGTTGTTTCTAGAGTTTGCATTAATGGCGATTTGATTTTGGCGCTCCTTCTGACCGTAGTCATGAAGGCATGATTTGACCTTCGGGGTCGTTGTTCGATGTCGATCATGTGAGCGGTCGATGGTGGTATGTCAATGGGTTTGATGTCGATTGTCAAAGCGTTGGTTTCCTATCATCCTAGGTTATGGGTGTTGATTCTGCTTTGTTGTTTTTAGGTTTTTTTAGGTTTTTTTAGATTTTTATAGTTTTTGTCTAACAGTTATGGTCATTATATGTATGTTTTTTTTAGACTTATTTTAATCTTTCTACTATTTTACTAGGGCACCATTAACAAGTTTCTGAAATACTATGCCTTCTAACATCTTTAGTCGGACTAATCCGTTGGCATGAATCTCTTCGACAACGTAAGGTCCCATCCATTCTGTATGTAACTTTTTGGGTTTTCCTTTTACTCGACTGTTTTATAGTAAGGCGAGGTCCCCTACTGACATTTTTTTTTTTGATATTGTGATCATGCCAAGCCTTCTGCTATTGTTTTTGGATTTCTTGGTATTGTAGAGCAATCAGTCGGTGTTCTTATAGCCTGCTTAATTGCATAAGTCGGTCCTTCCTGCCTTGTTCGACATCGACATGTAAAATATCTTCTATGATAGGTGTTTGCTGTCAAAAATGTAGTGGAACAACTGCTTCTTGTCCATAGACTAGTCGAAATGGTGTTTGGTCGGTCGAATGCTTGTATGCTATTCTGTAAGCCCATAGTACTGGAGGTATATTTTCATCCCAATCATCCTTGTTGGTGTTGCATATTTTTGTTAGGCCCCTTGTCGATGTTTTGATGAATGCCTTGATTGCTCCATTCGGCTGAGGGTGATAAGTTGTACTACATCGGTGGTCAATTTTGAACTGGTCTGTTAGTGCTTTGATGGTTTTGTTAATAAAGTGTGACCCTTGGTCACGGATTAGAGTTATTGGGCATCCAAATCTAGTAATTATATTTTCGTAGATGAATTTAGCAGCTATCTCACTAGAACATGTGTCGATTGGTTCTGCTTCTGCCCACTTGGTTACATATTCTACTGCAGTTATTATGTACCTTGCACCTGTTCTTTTTGTTGGTATGGGGAATGGTCCTATGAAATCGATGGCCCAAATTTCAAATGTCAAACTTGGGTTTACTGATATCAAGGGCATTTCTGTACTAGGCAGAGGTCGACCCAGTCGTTGACATCTGTCACATTGGATCGCAAATTTTTTACAATCCTTGTATAGTGTCGGCCACCATAGCCCTGACTGTTGGATTTTCTTGGCAGTTGTGTCCGCTTGAAAATGTCCTCCCGTCGGTCCATAGTGTGCGTCATACATGATATTATCTCTTTCATGTTCTAATACGCATCTTCTGGGGATGTTGTCCAGGCCCATTTTATATAAAAATCCATTTATGAGGCTATATAGTGCAGCTTTCGTGGCTAATATTTGCTTCTTTTTCGTGCTCATGCCCTCTGGTGCTTGTCTGTTTTCTAACAATTGAGCTATTTCCTCTAATTCTACTAGGACTGCTTCTTTTTGAAATAAATGTGCATCCGGTAGGTCGTCTTCGACTCCTGTCGGTTCCTTTCCTGTGTCGATTCGTGACAAGTGGTCAGGTCTGATATTTAATTTTCCTAGTCTAACAACGACTTCAAATTCGAATTCTTGGAATAGAAGTAGCCATCAACAAATTCTCCCATGGTGTAAGGTTTTGTTTACAAGGTATTTTAATGCTTGGTGGTCGATATAAAAAATGAAAGGGTTGGCTAGTAGGTAATTTCAATACTTCTGTAGTGCAAAAACCATTCCTAATGCTTCTCTCTCTGTTGTTGAATAGTTTCTTTCTGCTTTATTTAGTTTTTTGTTGCTGTAAACTATGGGGTAGTTCATTCTGCCATCCCCTGGTTGTGTTAAGATCACTCCTATTGCTAGGCCTGATGCGTCGATGTGTACATGAAATTTGATCGACCAATTTGGGAACCTTAGAATGGGTGCTTCTACTAGCTTCCTCTTTAGTGTTTCAAATGATATGTTACATTCATATGTCCAATCGAAATCTTGATCTTCTCTTAATAGTTCTTCCAATGGATAGGTCATATTTGAATAGTATCTTATAAATTTCCTGTAATATCATGTATGACCAAGTAGTACCCTGACTTGTTTTGGGTTCACTGGTGGTTTTAAGTCGAGGATAATTTTTAATTTTGCAAAGTCGACCTTGATGCCTTCTTTGCATACAATGTGTCCTAACAGTATCCCTATAGGGGTTAGAAATATGCATTTCCTTATGTTCAGAGATAGTTGGATTTGTTGACATTGTTCCAACATGAGCCTTAGCCATTTGCAATGATCTTTCAGCATAGAGTATATTGTCCAATAATCGAAATATACTACCATTGTTTTGTAAATATATTCTTGAAATGTTTTGACCACAATTATCGAAAATACTGCAGGTGCATTCTTTAAACCAAAAGGCATAACTCTGTAGGCAAATCAGCCAAATTCACATACAAATGTTTTTTTTTTGTCTTCTTTAGCTATTGGTACTTGGTTGTAACCTGAGAATCCGTTTGTAGACGAGTAGCATTCATGTCATGCGACTTCAATTAGGATTTCATTTGCATAGGCTGTTGGGAATGGGTCTGTTAAGGTGACTTTGTTTAATTCTTTGAAGTCGACACAGATCCTTAGCTTTGTTGGGTTGTGTTTCTTTGGTTGAACAACCATTGGAATTGCCCATTTCGATTGGTCAATAGGGTAGATAATTCCTACTGCAAGCATATTATCAATCTCTTTCTTGACTATCTCTTTGTATTTATGAGTTAATTTATATGGCCTCTTCTTTACAGGTCGAACATCAGGTTTGATGTCGATCTTCATTTCACCCATTTTATGGACTAGACCTTTGAGATCTTTGTATTCTCTAGTGAATACATCCTGGAATTCTTTTAGTAAGTTCACTATTTCGGTTGTTTGCTCTTCACTCCAGTAATCGCCAATTTTTGCCATTTTTGGTTGATCATCATTTGATATGTCAAATTCTTTAGTTTTCACTTTGGCATCTAACCATTCTGGTGCTTTGGATTCATGATCGATCAGGTCCCTTCTTTAAACTATGAAAATGTAGCATAAAAGTCTACTACAGTCATTCAGTCTGTATCTTCTTTGTCTGTTGTCTCGACTTTAAGTACTGTGAGAATTGATTTTGTTGTTTCTGAATGGTATGATTTCCATCGAAATCTTTTCCCTTCTGGATTTTCATTTTCCATTTGTAGTCTTGTTGACTATGGCATTGTATTGGTTTGTATGTTATTACATGTTATTGTCAGTCGATCATAATTTTGTGTTAGGTTGTTGTTCTCGGTCGGTTCTATAAACGCTTTGATTTATTTTGCAGTTTCGACTAACTTTTTGTTTTGTGGTATAAAGCTGAATTCTTTGATGAAGTTCTCTCTAAGTTCATTCCATATAAATATTTCACCCCGTGCTTCTTCCATTTTGTACCATTTGTTTAGTAGGTCGGATAGTGTTGATGGAAACAGGTGTGGCCATGTACGTTTGTCCTTATACCCAAGTCTTTTCCATTCTTTTTCACATGTTCTTATGTGCTCTTCTAGGTCCTGCCCTTGGATGAACATAGGTATTTGGGCTTGTTTGGTTAGCATTTTTCCTCTAAATCTTTCTACAAAGTAAGCCAAAGCTATTGTCCATGTCTGCAATCTTGATTGATGGGTATCCCACCATCTAGCAGCTCGTCTTGTGAAAGTTTCTACTAGGCTTTGTAGTCGGCCATGTTCACCAATGTTTTTAGATACTTGTTCTATATGCATAACTAGTGATTCTCTTTGTTTGTATCTTGGGATTTGTTTGATACTTACATTTGTTGGTTTTAGGGTAGGGTGTCCCCTGCTTTTATTTTCAAATATTTTTGGGATGATGGCAACCAAGAAACATTGTTGGACTGGTTTCTGCTACACTGTTTTAATGGTCTAGCAACCTCTTTCTTGTGTTTCATATTTTTCAACTTCCCAATCATATAATTCTACATCAACATTGTATCCTATTGAATATTGATTGCCTAGGTGAAGTTTTCCATAGACACTAGGTTCTATGTAGTATTTGTTATTTTGTATTTGATATAATTGTCGGATGTCGAATTCTTCATCAATAGGTTCTATCTAAGGTTCTCCTTGGGATGGATGGATAGGTACTATGACTTTCTGTCCATTCCCTTTTATTTTTATCCTTTCTTTGTCTAAAGATATCGATGCTTTCATTTTTCTTCCCCAAGGTCGACCTACTAACGCTGGGAAGGAACTGGATCCTTCCTTAGGGTTAATAATTTCGAAGTCAACTTTGGTTGATATTCCTTTTATTGTCGTATGGAAATTTCTCCAAACTCCGATAGGTTCGATCAGACCTTGGTCGGCTAATTTGAGGTATATTCCTGACTCGTATAGTCGAGTTCTACTCAATTGTTCCCAAGTGTCTTGATTCATAATGTTTACTTATGAGCCGAAGTCAAGTATAGCTTGTTAGACATGGTATCCTTCAATTTCTAGGTCGACAACTGGGTCGGCATCACTTTTGTCCTTCTGCCTTATATTGCATATGTTTTTTGTTTCTTTTTATGTATTATTGTTGTGTTTCATATTATACAATAAAGCAATGAATTGAGATACCACTTTATCCTCTTGTACTAAATGTATTAATTCTTTAACTGTGCTTTATCGATTATCATCAGCTTCTTCTTGTCGAGCAAATTCTTTAAATATATTCATTGCGAATTTATACAATTGTTTTTGTTTAGTTGGGTTAGGATAATCATTCTTTTATTTTATTTTCTTATGCGTGGATTATCACTCCCAATTTTATCCCTTGTCGGGTTACTATATGCAGATTCTTTGTATTGATTACATCATGTTTTTGAACGCATGACAAGATATTGACATTTTTCTTTTTATTGATTTTATCAAGCATAGTAGGGAAATCCTCTAATGAGTGATCCTCGACTCCATAGCTAGTACAAAATTTTAAATCGGTTCTGTCCTTGTATGGGCAGTCTGCATATCGATGACCTTCTTTATAGCATGTGAAACACTAGATGGACCTACGTGGTCAATTGTTGGGATTCCCAGAGAACCGACCTCGACCTCCATATCCTCCATGATGGTGTCGAACCGGTGCTCATATCAACGGCCTTCATATCTTTGATTATTCTGTTCATTTTGAGCATTGCTTCGCTGGTTGTTATCGCGTAACTGCATTTGTCTGGTAGACTGCTTGGTAGTTTTGTCGATTCTTTAAGTTTAAGTGGCAGTTGATTGTGGCATGACTCTTTACTTCATAGATTGCACACCAAGATGCTTTGTCATTTTTCATGTTATACGGGAAATCTTTCATTGTGTGTTCTCCATGTTCTTGGCAGATGTCGTAGAAGCCCTTTGTCTGAACAAATCAAACATCCTGTCAACTTATGTCTTGTCGACAGTTATCTTTAGTGTGTCCATCTGCTGAGCATTTTGTGCACCAGACATCCTGATTATTAAGGTTCAGCTCTTTCAATGATTTCTGCATGATTTTCAGTTGTTCTTCCAGTCTAGTATCCGTGGGGTATGCTGGGAAATCTTCATCCATCTCCACTTGCAGAACTTTAGTAAGCACATCTTCGTATATTTTAAACGTCTCCAAGCTTATGTGCCACTAAATTTTCTATGATAGACCTGTAAGAAACCACTGAATTAATAGTTGTTCATCAATTATGTAATCTAGTTGGCTGAGGAGGTCTTTCCAACATTTGTCATACTCTCGGATAGACTCCACTGGCTTTTGCGATGTTGTTTTCAACTTTTTAGCTGCCATATGTTTTGCATCTGGAGTTTTAAAGAAAGACAAAAATTGTGCTTTAATTTCTGCTATAGATGCTTGAGGGGTTCTCTTAGTAAAGGTCATGTGCCACGTTAGCACTCTTTTCCTCAAGGCACCGGTGAACTATGCCATCTGTCAATCTTCAGCTGTAACCTGATTTGCCTCCCATGTCGATTCAAAAATGAACCAATATCATCTAGAATATTTGTCACCCTCGTATAGAGGAATATGCGCTGATCTGTGACCCATGTCAAAATCGTTGTCGCTATCTCCTCCAGGAGGTGGCAGTGGTGGTGGGGGTAGTGGGATGTTTCGCTTATCTCTTTGTGCAGAGTTGTTGTCGATGGAAATTCATTCCCGTCAATTGTTTTGTTTGTCATTTCTTCTCCAACAAGCAGTCAGTCTGGGTCAACTTCTCCTATCAATGTCCAACTGCAATTAATTGTCTGCAGGTCCGACTGTTCTGTATTTTCCAAAGTTGTATTTGGCAGGGAGGTGCTCCTTCATGTGTCGGGTAAAGTAAGTGGATACTTTGGTTGGAAGGGTATGTTTGAAGCGTGACCCATTTTCCTTCCTCCGGTCGACGGATCACTAGATGATTATCATCATTTACCTCATCGTCTAGTCGGCTCCATATACCAAACCACTAGCTCTTAGTCTTAAGTCTTCTTCGACAATGGCTTGCATCCTGGTACTCAGATTTGTTGGAGATATAGGTCTTATCTCTTAGGGAACTTCTATTTGGAGAGCTTCACGTTGCTCTATGCACAAGTCTTCCTCCATGGGTGATGCCTCTCCATCCATGCCTTCTTCCTGTATGTCATGACCCGACTCTGGCGGATTTCTTTCCTGGTCTGTCACCCTCATATTCATTCCTCTTTGCAGTGCTATAGCACTTTCTCTTCTTTCTTCCCTTCTTTTTAGCCTCTTCTATCTCTCTATTCTCTATAAATCCGTCATGCCTTTGTGTGTCACTTTCTGTTTGATTTCCTTTTAGGTTGACTTTTCATTACTGGTGATGGTATCTCCTTTTAGTCGACTAGAATCCTCTTCAATTTACCCCCACATACGACCATCTACCCCCCCATAGCCTACCCGACGCTTTTAGAAAGCTCAGATAGTTCTGTTTACTTTCTTAGGAAATATTCCCTCTGTTGTACAAGAATAAACACCTTATAACCGAAGGTCTGGGGTTACCAACATACTCATGAAACTTGCAGGAAATCAACTCTAGAGTGCAGTAAAGGAAATAGGAGGATAGAAAAGACTCACCCGATACACGACGATTGATCCTAGCTTGTCCTCTTCCACTCTACTTCTCCTCCAAAGTCTTCAGGGGTGCTTCTCCTTCACCTGTCAAGAGTCAATCCTCCAAATACAAGATGATACATATATATAAACAGGTTAGATAAATCATATACAGAGTGCTGAATCATAAGTATTTATCAAACCACAATATATGAGAGACATTCAAGACACATATGGAAGAAGGATTCTCTTTATTAACAATAATGAAAGAGTTCAGATTACAACCCAACGCCTGAGACAAGGACTCCTCTGCAACCAAAGGATTCTGAATTCCACTGCTCCAAAGACTTCTGAATAAACTCCACCAGCATAACTTTTCTCTCCAAGTGAATGTGATTAACAAGATCCCCAAGGCCTGTATTTATACTTGGTGAAATAAGGCAGTTTCGAAGGTTGAGGAGGTTGAGACAGTTAAGGTGATTAAGGTTAAGTGCTTAACTAATCTCAAGTAATCACGATTTTTTATTTTTAATGTCAAAGGAAGATGTACGCGGGTGTCAATACTGGCAACTCGCGTCTGACACGCGAGTTGCTCTAAGGGTAACCCGTGTACAAATATGTACGCAATATGCAACAACCGATACTCACGTAGAACACGCAAGTTGCATATATAAAGAGTCGCATACATGACTTGACATATCAAAAGGTAAAAATAACCAGCTGGATGGATGATAAATGTAGTTCATAATAAGACCATCTATAATGTTTTAGGAAACCTTGAATCCATAAATGTCCTTTTATGTGCCAACATGAGGGATGTCGACACTCGAACAGAGAAGTGCCATTCAGGTGGATAACAGATGCCCCCTAATGTGTGAGGTCAGAGGGAAGCGATGGCCGAAATACATTATAATCTTTATCTTTGGAGAACTCAGAAATCCAATGGAGCAGAGAGAGTACCTGAAACAAATACATAGTAATGGCATATACAAAGTTACATCTGAGGAGGCTATGTTCAATTTATTGGAACACTAGCTCCTTTACAATATTTGAGTACATCATATGATACGGGTATGAAACCATGTATATTACAAAAGTGGATCAAAGCCACAATATACAATAATGATGAGTCTTCAAAGATATGGAAGCTGTGTATATGAATAGAACATAATATTGCGCAACTTAGTCCATAGGTGAGGAACTAAGGTCTTCATAAAGGATGCCAAAGAACCAGTACAATCCAAGCCATGTGAATAAGGGTAAGCTGAAGTCGAACATGGAAAGGATTCAACAGTTTGTCAATTAATAGGTGATAATCGACAACTGAAGCAAAGGAATCCACCAATGATAAAAGTGAATCCTGAGGTACAATCGTCAAAAATCTAGGTCTTCGTCATCAGGAAGTACTGAAATGGAACCATGTTGTGATAAGGAAGACAACAGATCCTCCAACAGATCACAAGAGTGACTAGGAACTGGGCAAAAGAAGGGAGACATAATAGATAACAGATATAACAATGATGGGATCAGGCTATAGATCAGACATTGGGTAAAATCCTTGAACAATTAGCATAACACAGAGATGACCCAAGGCAGCATATAACTTATAGATAGAACAACTAGACCTATCTGTCATGTAGGAGACATGATCAGATTCCCTAGGTATAACGGACAAGAGGAGGAGTAAGAAACTCAAAGTAATAGCTAAACAGAAAAGTAATCACTGAAACATGGATATCAGAAAAAACAAAGAGTGCTATGTTCAAGGAGGACATGCTGCCATTACTGAAAACAAGAGAAAACTTCTTCCTTACCTTCCCTGTTAAATTTTAATGAGTCTAGGAAAGTTAACTCAGATCCCTCTTCATTTTTTAACAAGCTTGAAGAGATGGGAAAATAATGCTTGATAGTGTCACTGATTCGTGGATTTAATGAGCCTGAACTAGTATATGCTCAGTTGGTGTTTTCACATTTAGAGAGTCTGAAAACTCCAAATAAGACTCCAGGGGGGTCCTTTTTCGTCCAATTTAGTCTCCTGAGGCCGAAAAAGTATAAAACATACCACAAAAGAACTCTCTTAACTTCCGGAGAAGAAAAGGTGAACCTTTTTCGTACTTAGTCAGGGAGGTCCGAAAAAGGTTAAATTACCACCTACCCAACGCTCCTTCCAAAACAGCATAAAATAGCTTGAGTTTTACGAGTGTGAAGGAAAGCAAGATCACTCGGAAAGATCCATTTGGTTACGAGAAATGGGGCTTACAACAATAAACATGTTGCTTTGTTCTTAAATGTTTAACGAGCATGACAAGGACACAAAGTACACTCAGAATCTTTTTCATGTTTAGGTCCAGAGCACGAAAAAGAGAAAACTAAGCTCAAAACGGGTGTTCCTTTTCTGTAAATTTAGTCCCTCAGGTCCAGAAAAGTGATAAACATATACCTGAGAATACTCTTCTCAATTCAAAAAGAAAAGAGAGCGATCCTTTCTCGTATTATTCCGCATGGTCCGAGAAAGAGATAACCTACCACCAATGCGGATGCCCGTTCACATATTCTTAACGAGCTTGAATGGACAAGTTAACTCAGCAGTCAAGTCTATTTTGAAGGAGTCAGACCTGGGCCTAAAGAAACTCCATAAGGGCGGCGAGTCCTAGAAATGGATAGCTTGTAAAAAGAGATTCAAAAGAAGTTCTATTTGGCATGTAAAATAGCTAAAAGGAGACCCCTATACCTGAAACAGTTGCGGCATGAGCACCAAAGGACAACATAGGCGTAGAAGAAGGATGCTCATGAAAAAGGGTCCTAACCATAGAAGAAAACAGGGAACTAATGGCTTAGAATACCATAGTCCATGGCAAAAGGTTGATTGCTAAGGTTAATGTGGATTGAATAAAGATGCCAAAAATGTATTGGAAATAACAAAACCACACTATTGGAGCAACAACACTTTGTAATAGTGAAAAACTTGTTCCAAAGCATAAAGAAATATGGTATTAGTTGATTGAATTTTCAAACTATAGAAAAAGACCCACTTAAAGAAATATAATTTCTATAAATAGTTGAAAAATCAAAACAAAACTCACCATTTGAAATTTTGAGCCATAAAAAGCAAGTTTGTCCTTATACCTTTGTTCGATCATTGTGGACATTTGAACCGACGAAATCGAATTCCGCAAGTTACAGGTAAGCCTACACCCTGAGCTCTTCATTTTGATCCAAGAAATTATGAATTTTGAGTCTTAATTCCATTATTAAAAGCATCCTAAAGATGGCACGGCGCGTACGCAGGTTGACGGTGTGAAGAATCTCATACACACGTTCTGTACGCGAGTTGCCTAACTAGACAGTCGCATATAGTACGCGACATGTCTAACTAGACAATCGCGTGTGCTGCATGAAGGATAAAAGGCTAAATATAGTCAAAAAAATTTGAATTTTTATATGGAATTACAGAATCAAATTACTTGTTTTGCTAGGTGAAAAGATGGTTCTGGAATGGAGAGAATGGGAGCATGAAATAATGGACCAAGCAGCGCTCCAAAGTGCGCCCACTATACATGCATTGCGAACAAGTGGGCTACTAAAATTCTTTTGCACATCACCCATGCGGGCCAATGTCCACATACTTGAGTTCAAGGTAAATTATTGGGATCATGATTTGGGGATGTTCAACCTACAGGATGAAACCTTGGAGATTACTACTAAAGACATGTATTTCATTACCAGTCTGTCACGATGAGGAGCACCAGTTAACTTAGAGGGCACCGATAGGGGCGGTGACCCTTTAAGTGTTCAGAACTACATAGATGTGTTTTGCACATCGGGTACTCAAAAGAGAGGGAGTTGTGTCCCTGTTGTACATATCCATGACTTTACTCTACAGGTACTTGCTAGCACCATCGTGAGGATTTCAGGATCCTCTTCTTTACATTTGGCTACATGGAACCAAATGGGGCTGGCAGTTGACTGTTTTCGTGGTGCTCTCTATGATTGGTGTTCGGGATTTGTCCCTATCATGAAGAGACAACTGTCCGATTGCAAGAGAGGAAGGCGGAAAAACTTTGGTTATGCGAGCATATTAGTGGCCTTCTTCGAGAGAGAGTCCCAGCATTGAGCCCTGCCATACCTCTACCGGTCAGATCTCCATGTCAGCCGAGGCTGAGCAGGTGGGGAGACATCTGCCTCCGTCAAGGAGGAGGAGACACAGTACATAGTGTATATGATGATGATTTCAATACCTGGTGGGAATGACAGCTATCGGCACTGGAGCAGTTTCCATATGCCGGTATGGACTTTCAAGGTGACCCAGACCTTGTCCTCCCTCCAGGAGGAGCATGGGGAGAGCTAGGTAAATAATTTTTTAATTTTTATCATTTTCAAATTTTTATGAATTTTAAGATGATAGATATATACATATGTACAAGTCTTAATCCTATAGATGTGTCAAAATGCAAATATTGGACCGGTCCACCCTGAAGGGCACCCACGCATGTTTGTTCATCCTGTCATAGGCGAACACCCGAGACTGATCAGGGTTCTAGAGGGGAAGCTGGCCAGGATAACCCAATGAGTACCTACCTTGCGGATAGAGCATATCCCAACTGCCATGTAGGAGTTCGTTGTTGGAGTTCCACCTGTCTGGCTACGTCTATTCAGGAGAGTGGTCAGAGCGGTGCTTGTATATATAGAGGTTGTGGAGACTGCCGAGGCCAAGGAGGCTAAGGAAGCCAGAGTGCAGAGGGACCATGGAGACCAAGGTGGTCCTAGTGACCAGGGTGGTCCTGCTTAGATCTAGGACATTTTGATGGACTACGATCCACATTTTGTACATTTTGTATATGACGGGATCTAAGGATCAGACTTGACCTATCTATGGACAGATATATTACATATATATATATATATATTGTTGTTTGTTGTCGGTTTATTTACAAAAAAAATTCATATGTTTGCTGTATATCTTTATAAAATGTGTGTGAGATGCCAATCTAAAATGTAATTAGCATATGCATCAGTCAATGAATTCTGATTTCGTGGAATATGATTGAATGTAATAACCTCAAAATTTCTTTCCAATAAACGAATTTGCATGAACTGATGTAATAAAATAGGATTTCGTACTTGATAAGCTCGATTGAGCTGGGAAACCACCAACTGAGAGTACAGACGGACCTCAAGCAGGGTGATGCCATGTGACAAAGCATCCCATAGGAGCTCAATTACAGCCCTATACTCAGCAACATTATTAGAAGCAGGACCTAAACAAGAGCCTCCTGCGGCAACAAGTTGTCCTGAGGGAGAATAAATAACCCATGCTGCCGAAGCTAGGTTACAAGTGTGACGACTGGCGCCATAAGCGAACCCTATATACCTTTCAGAAGACATCTGCAACAACCAGCAAATAATATAAAAAACAAAACCGACAACCTAATGTACATAAAAATACATACAATAAAAATACAATAAAAAGTGCTAGGCCTAAGCATAGTACTTTTTCAGGTAGAGCCCATTTCTGGGCTCAAGCAGCTTGTTCCCATCAAAATAAACTAACTCATATGCGCCCTTACTCAATAATTTCGACATGACATAAGGTCCTAACCACATGGCCTTGAATTTTCCTGCCCCCAAGGGTTCTTTGTCTTGGTCCCAAAGCAAGACAAGTTCCCCCTTAGAGAAAACCCGAGGTTTGACCGATTTATCATACTGAGTTTTGACCCTATTTTTATGAGCTTGATTAGCAGTCAGCGCATCTCTATGCTGTTCATCAAAGTTTTCTAAATGTACCAGACGTTCCTCAAGCTCAGTCATATCAGGTAACACATGAATGGCTATCTTTAGAGACGGGATTTCACACTCAATCGGAGTAACTGCTTCCACTCCATGAATGGGTTGGAAAGGGGAGAAACCCATAGCAGTTTTTACATTGGTTCGGTAGGCCCAAAGAGAAGGATATAGCATGATGTGCCAGTTAGAGCGGGCTGCATCAATTGTACATTTAAGTATAGTTTTTAAAGTTTTGTTGACAGCCTCAACCTGACCGTTTGCTTGCGGATAGTAAGAAGATGAATGTTCTTGTATGAATCCGAGCATAGTAGTCAGTTCCGTCATCATGTTATTTTGAAAATGACTGCCATGGTCAGTGACAATCACTTTGGGTATACCAAACCGTGCAATAATCTGATTGAATACAAAGAAATTTGTTGTTTCCCCGTCAGCTTTGAAAGTAGGCATTGCCTCTGCCCATTTAGTAAAATAGTCAACAGTGACAATGATGTATTTATGCCCCCCAACCGAGGCTGGGTTGCATGTCACGTAATCAATCCCCCATTTCATGAAGGGGCCTACCGAGACAATGGGAAATAACGGAGCACGATGTGACCGCATTTTCCTGGTGTAAAGATGATACGGATGACAGCGCTTCACTGCTTCCACACAATCTTTAAATATCGTGGTCCAGAAATAACTAGCATGCAATATCTTCTGGGCCATTGCTAACCCATATAAATGACCCCCACACGCTCCGCTATGGGAATCATTCAGGACAATCTCCGCTTCCTCATGGGTAAGGCAACGACGCAATACATAATCTATCCCTCGTCGATATAAGGTATCTCCTATAATGAGGTAGTTCTTCGCGTGAAGGCGTAATTTACGTCGCTCCTCCCTTGAGGAAGCTGCAGGGTACTTCAAAGTCTGGAGATATATAAGAATATCTCCATACCAAGGATTAGAGGTGGATATCAAGAAGATGTGCTCATCTAGGAATGAGTAATCTTCAACCACTACATCTTCTTCAGTAGGAAATTCTGCTATAAGTTCAGCAAAAACTAAGGACTTCTTAGACTTAGCGGATAGGAAATCCAAGTCAAACTCTTGGAGAATGACTATCCATTTGTTAAATTTTCCCCCAACAATCCATCAGGATAAAACATATTGGAACAGATTCACATCCACCACTACTGTGGTGGTCCTCAGTAAAATGTAGTGACGTAACCTCTGCACAGCATAAACAGCTGCTAAGGCTAATTTCTCAATGTGGGAGTATCTAAGTTTAGGTCCGGCCAAAGCATGGCTAAGATAATAAATGACGTGCTCTACAAGCTTATCGTCCTCCTGGACTAGTACTACCCCAATGGTCGACTCTGATGCAGCCAGATATAATATAAAATCCCTAGAATAATCTGGTGGACGTAATAAGGGTTCCGACAACAAAGCTTTTTTCAATGCCTCGAAAGCAAGTTGTGCGGTTTCATCCCATATAAACGGGGTGTCCTGTTTGAGAAGGCGCATGAAACCCTTAGTAATCTTGGCATAGTTAACAATAAAACGTCGAAAAAAATTAGACTTTCCTTACAGGCTTCGAAGTTGCCTGAGAGAACAAGGAGGAGGCAAATTTACAATGGCCTCAACTTTCAAAAGATCCACCTGGATGCCTCTACTAGAGACAATGAATCCAAGCAATCTTCCTAACTCGACACAGAATACACGCTTGTGGGGATTCAAGTAGATTTTATAATATATGCATCTTTCAAATATCAACCGTAAATGATCTAGATGTTGAATCCTCTTATGAGAATGTGCAGGCAGATCGTCAAGGTATGGTTCGACAATGGCTTTAATGTCATGGAAAGTAAATTTCATAGCCCGTTGAAAGGTTGCTTCAGAATTTTTCAATCCAAAGGGCATTTTCTTGTATGCGAAGGTACCCCAAGGACAAATGAAAGTAGTTTTATGTTGGTCTTTCGGTTTTATTTGAATTTGATTGTATCCGGAGAAACCATCCATAAACGAAAACACCTCACTTCCCGCACAAGCATCTATGATCTGGTCTATAAATGGCGTGGGATAGTTGTCCTTAGGATAGGCTTTATTGATGTCTCTAAAGTCTGTACAAACGCGGATAATCCCTTGCTTCTTATCAACAGGAACAGGGTTGGATACCCATTCTGTCAAAGCGATGGGATAGATAAAACCAGCCTTCAATAGCTTTTCAAATTCAGCCTTCACAGCCGCCGCTTTGCCCGGGTTAACAGGTCTTAACTTTTGTCAACCCGACTTGGCATCAGGATATGTTCGGATTTCATGTTCAACAATCGATGGATCTATTCCTGGCATCTCCTCATATGACCAGGCAAAGACATCGCAGAATTCCTTAAAAAGGGCAGTATAGATGGCAATCTCTACAGAAGAGCAGTTTGCACCTATATATATGTTTTCCATGACATCAGGGTTCACAGAGATGTTAATAGGTATAGTGGTGGAAATATTTGCCATATTCCCCTCAGGAAACATTCCTTCCCTAGGCAAGGGATTGATAGGTATATCAACATCTTCTGACAGTCTCAAGCGAAACTCTTGGTTTTCTATTCTGCTTAGTTCTGGAAGAAAATAGGATCGATGATGAAGATCCTCACAAATATTACCACGTCCACTCATGGTTTCCAGAATGGCTTCATCAAAAGGTAAAACCATGTCTAAACAATCTATAGAGTGCAAATATTTTTCCACCCATGCGGGCAAATAGACTTCTTCCAAATCTTCTGAGACTGTTAGAGGATCTGGAATGGGATTAACAGTGGCTTGAGTGATAGCTTGATAAGCCACCTCCACTACCGATAAGGGCACTTCTGGTTCATGGGGGGATGGGAGAACCCAAGGATCAGTCCTATCAACAACCGTAGCTATGGACCTCCCCACACTAGTAGAACCAATATAATTAACCGGGGCTGGAAGATCAAATGTGCCCATCAGTGATGTGTACATTCCAGCCCCCAAGCTCTGTGCAATAGGTTTGACCTAATCAACCAATGGCACAGCCGAATCATTAGACTCTAAACAACCTTTTCAGGTAAAATCAAGTTGGTCAATAGTAATCAACTTTCCATCATGTGGAAAAACCACTACACGAAAAACGGTCGACGCAATAGTGGACATCGCATAAGTCCAGTTCCTTCCCAGAAGCAGATTGTAGTCCAAAGGAGCATCAATCACCTCTACTTCAACAGACACTGCTTTTCCTGCCAACTTAATTTCAAAATCCGGCAGGATACCATGCATATGGAAGGATCTTCCATCAAAATCAATAAGCAAAGTGTTTGATGGGACCAGCTCTGGGGATCCAAGAGCTTTCCAACAGGTCAAGGACATAAGACATGTAGAAGCACCCTCATCAACAACTACCCTTCCAATGGTCTTACCACCATGGACGACATCTATTGATAAGGCTACATGGTAAGGCAAGCGAATTTTAACATCAGATAAATGAAATTTCACCATGAGACTCGATGAGTCCATGCTTCCTAAAGCTGCTAAGAGGGCATCCCAATGAGCGGGACAACTCTGTAACACCTCTAAAGCTGACATTGCACATGAGGTTTGAGCTAAATCTTCAACCATGGAGTAGTTTGAAGCAGCCCTAGCATTAGGGTTATGCAAGGTCTTCTTGAAGACACCTTTCGGTATCTTCGGCATAGTTTCAGCAAGTTTCTCTATCGTGAGAGGGTTAGAAGTTTCACCTACAGCTTTACCCTTCTCAAGAGTCTCTTTCTCATAATTTTTTTCCTTGTCTACAACAAAGTCGAAGATCGAACCATGTTGATATAGTTTGGGTCACTGGCAGTTTGAGTGCCCCCTGCTATGTTAGAAGCTAAAGCAGAGTTCTGTCCTTGGGGAAAAGGATCCTTCAAGACAGCCGGTTGTTGAGCTTTAAGCAGCTTCTGGGCTTGATCCATAAGGGGACAAAGGTGAGTAAGGTGGTCCTCGTGGCACAACTTACACGGGAACTTGACCTTCTTCTTTTCTTTCTTGCCCCCATCAGCATTGTTCACAGGCTTTTGCTTGTTTTGATTTCCCTCTCCCTTCTTGCCTTTCTTTTTCTTCCCGTCGGGCTGCTTATTTCCCTTTTGAGAGGTTTGTGCAAAAACATTTGCACTCTAGGGGGAGGGGGAAGCCTTTGCTACCTCCACCGTAGACTTCTTGACGGACAACTGATGAAGTTTTTTAGCCAAAGATTCTAGAGTGGGAGAGTCAACGGACCCAACCACACCATCGGCATGGGGTCCAGGCTTAGGCTTCTCCGCATCATGCGTAGGCCTCGATGCCTCAGGGATAATCTCATATAAGATCCCAGATTGTGAATAAATAAAATCTAGTTGCTGGGCCCTGAGAATGGCTTCTTCTTCATTCGTCACTCCTAAGGTGGATACGTCCTTAGATATGTAGGGCAACAAGGATTTAAGGAACCACTCTAGAAGAAACTCAGGAGGAATAGTGGCTTTTATAAGGCTCTTCCACCTCCTCCACTCTTGGATGTGATCCAAGATGTGGGTATCCTTGTTCTGCCTAAAAGTAGACAACAAGTCCGTTCTGAAATCATATCAGACCGAAAGCTGAAAGTGGCTAAGAAATGCACTAGCCAAGTCCCAGAAGCTACTGAAAGAAGCAGAAGGCAATTCAATATACCATTTTTCTGTGGTACCTGTTAAGTTTCTCTGGAACAGCCTTAACCTAATTCAATCTTCATTCAGCGAATTTGAAGAACACCATAAATGGACTGTGGTGGCATGAGCCCAGGATCTTCACCAACTTTACCTTCGAACTTAGGGATGTCCGATGGCAATTTGGTGGGAACAGGTGGCCACAAGGGGTCATGCCTCACTGGGTTATTCATCAATTTTGACAAATCTGGCAAGTTTAAGGTTGCCAGGAACATAAGTTTGGGTCGAACCGAGATACTAAATGTGCCAGCCTGGGGATTAGAGGGACCTGCCCCCGAATGCCCATGGGTAAAAGTGGGGTTGCCCCCTATCACCGGTTGCGAAGTGGGTAGATTACTCTAAAACAGATTCCATCCGTAAGCCACAGGATTGTGTGTGGGAGGTGCAGTATAAAAAGTTCGGTTCGTCCCCATAGAAACAGGGGTCTGAAAGACAAGAGCCGATATCCCTCCGCTAAACAGCGAAAAGGGAGAGCTCGTAAACAGAACCGAAATCAGAGTTTGGAATTTTTTCCCATAAGAGGTATGGTTCCCAAACTGCACTCCTACATAGGAAGGTGATGGGCCTACGTATGGAGAGGATGGGGGAATGTGCCCCCCATTCCAAGGGAATCCTTGGACAAACGCCGAGGATCCTACCGGACCGCTCTGGGTAGTATATGGAAAGGAAGAAGGAATAGTAGGTATACTGGGGATCCCAGTAACCATATCACCAGAAGTACCTGCTAGGTTTGAGTGAACCGGTGGTTGAACCACCCAGATCACTGGAGTCAAAGGTGTCGAAGGTATACTAGATCTAGGGGCACTTACCGGGGGAGGTAGTACCCTTCAACTGGAACGGCTGAGGTGAACACAAAAGGACTTTCTTCCACATAAGACATGATCCTACCCACAAGGCACCTAACACAGGTGAATCAAAAGGTCTAACCTGAACGATCACAGGATCGTTTAAATCAGTCAAGGGGGTGTTAAAATTCCTTGCAAACTCGTCAGTCTGCAAGTCTTCTATCTCAACTGTATCAAGATCAAAACGGTTAGCAATCAGTTCTGGTTCACCAAGAACTTCACTTATTCCTACCGAATCAAATGAACCATCCGTGTCCAATCTCCGCCTTTGGGGTGGAGGTGGAGGCTCCAATGCGACGAGAGGAGGAAGGTTTCTCAACCTTCTTGACCTTCTAATAGGTTGGTCCTCCACGATTGAAAATTTGACAAATCACACCCTAAGGCCAACTAAACACAGGCAAAACCACAGAGCATACACTATAAAAATCCTAAAGCCTCAAACAATCAAACAAGGGTGAAAGATGTACTTTCCCGAAGAAAGCTGATGAACGATTACTTGGCATCCTTGAAGTGGTTCTTAGGCACAAGCAGAGGAATCACCCAACCGCCCTCCTACACTTACAACAAGGGTTACCTTCCAAGCCCGTTCAAGGTGAACCAGAAATAGCCTTTCGGTTTACCTAGGTATGAACCCTAAATGTCAAGAGACTAAAGGCTACCTTAGCTATACCAACAGTCTGGGGGGACAGTCGTAAGCCTTGACTCGTACGCATGGGCAGGGTAGCTGAGCCCGAAACTCTGTCTAGGACAGAATCCCCAGATGCGTAAAAGTCCTAATTTATGTTTTGACAAGGAATCGGAGGGTTATCTCCTCAGTCCATGGCTCCACGCGGCCTCGTGGTTGACTCCTGTTTAAGAGGAGCTTCCCAGATACAATCGATAAATTCAACGATTTACCTAAAGAAAGGTCCACTACGTCTAAATTTTAAAACTTATGGGAATTTTACACTTCCTATCCCACAAGTCTAGCCTAAGCTAGTAGGTGAAAGGCCCCTAAAAACAAAAATTACTAGTAAATTTTAATTATGCGTTCATTTTAAAGGGTTGTTTCTTACTCAAAAGGAAATGGAGTGATGTACTTATGGTGTTTTTGACTCGATAAGAAATAAATAAAAGTAAAGGTGTATTTTTCAAAGCAAATTACCACTATTAAAGCAAACTTCTTTTTTTTGTAAATATATATTGATGAACAATTGCAAACGATAAAAGAAACTAAGCCTATGTTTTTTGTACTTTTTGAGATTATATTTTTAAAACTAAAATGAAAACTACTTATGCAAAATCTTGACAATGTTTTTCTTTTCAATTTTTAAAATTGCTCAAACTCTACCATGCACTTAAAATGCACAAAACTTGAGTATACTTGGATCTAATCAACTGTATAAAACAAACAAACTGAAGTAAACAGGCTAAAAGAACCAAGAATCAACCAACAAAGGGAGACTATGAACCCTAGCTTGGGTGCACACAATGACAAAAGATCACTGTAAACTCATAAAGGTAGGTGACAAACCAACCATCATCAAAAGATAGCCTGGAAAAACAATGCCCAAGACCCTGATCACTGATCCGGACAGAGACACTTCAACCTATAACCCAACAGGCCAAGCTACTTCAGCATGCAAACAGAAGACAATCCAAGCAAAATACACCCAAGGGATTTACGAAAAAAGCACAAAGTGTGGTCATTAAAGGTCTTCAGACAAATAGCACAGTATTCATAAAGAAATCCAACTAACAAACAGAAATTACACAAAGAGAGGGACAAGCAAACCCAATCCTAAAAAATCCCTATTTCCAGGCTTGTACGCAACTGTGTAGAAGGGAAACTCGCATACTATACGCAACTTTCCAAGAGAGCAACCCACGTATGCAGGCCTCTGTACGCGATTGTGCAGAAGAGAAACCCACGTACAGGTACAAAAATTTTCTCAAAAAATAAGAAAAATCCACAAGACTTTCAAACACTGTGATAAGTATGAACCAGGATAAAAGACCACACACAAACCTCAAAGCAAAGACTGGTCAGGGGTGATAGAAACAACCTACAGCAGTCTGGGCTCCCCAGCAGAATCGCCAGTTCTGTTGTACAGGAATAAACACCTTATAACCGAAGGTCTGGGGTTACCAACATACTCATGAAACTTGTAGGCAATCGACTCTAGAGTGCAGTAAAGGAAATAGGAGGATAGAAAAGACTCACCCGATACATGACGGTTGATCCTAGCTTGTCCTCTTCCACTCTGCTTCTCCAAAGTCTTCAGGGATGCTTCTCCTTCACCTGTCAAGATTCAATCCTCCAAATACAAGATGATACATATAAATAAACAGGTTAGATAAATCATATACAAAGTGCTGAATCATAAGTATTTATCAAACCACAATATATGAGAGACATTCAAGACACATATGGAAGAAGGATTCTCTTTATTAACAATAATGAAAGAGTTCAGATTACAACCCAACGCCTGAGACAAGGACTCCTCTGCAACCAAAGGATTCTGAGTTCCACTGCTCCAAAGACTTTTGAATAAACTCCACCAGCATAACTTTGCTCTCCAAGTGTATGTGATTAACAACCTCCCCAAGGCCTGTATTTATACTTGGTGAAATAAGGTAGTTTCAAAGGTTGAGGAGGTTGAGACACTTAAGGTGATTAAGTTTAAGTGCTTAACTAATCTCAAGTAATTGCGAGTTTTTATTTTTAATGTCAAAGGAAGATGTACGCGGGTATCAATACTGGCAACTCGCATATGACACGCGAGTTGCTCTAAGGGTAACCCGCGTACAAATCTGTACACGAGATGCAACAACCGATACTCGCGTACAACACGCGAGTTGCATATATAAAGAGTCGCATACATGACTTGACATATCTAAAGGTAAAAATAACCAGCTGGATGGATGATAAATGTAGTTCATAATAAGCCCATCTATAATGTTTAAGGCGACCTTCAATCCATAAATGTCCTTTTGTGTGCCAACATGAGGGATGTTGGCACTCGGATGGAGAAGTGCCATTCAGGTGGATAACACCCACTCCCTTTCAGCAATGAACTTCTCCCACTTTTTCTGTTTCTCCGCCTTGCTAGAATTTTGTGACGGTTCATGTAGTGACGGACGAGGTTCGACAATATGACCCACTCCTTTTTCTATCAAGAATTTGAACAGTAGGGTTGGTAAGGAGCACATGAACTGCTTGGTAAGGTCTATATAGAATTTTTTCTGAAAGGTTTCTACCGAAGTTCTTTCTTCTATGGCTTGCTCCCCGCAGAATTCGTCAGTGATCTTTTCAAACCACTCCGACAGGTTTGTTCTTCCCCCTCGAATCAGTTTCTCTAGTAGCTCTTGGTCCTTAGTTGCTTCCGTCTTTTTCATCCAGAAGTTTTTTCAAAATTTGGGGTACCGATTCTATGAACTTCTCATGAGTTTCAGTGAAGAATCTCTCCTTCGCCTGAGCAGTCATCAATCTGTTTCTCCGTGTGTAATTTTGCAAATAAATTTGCTATCTTACGCTCCCACCAATTCTTAAGCTCATGTTCTGATATCATCTGCTTATAGTCATCTCAGATATGTACTACCAGCAACAGAACCAATGTTGTAATCTCATAGATCACAGAGGGTTACCAATAATACACATTAAAGCATGCAGACATAACAGATACAAGAGACAAGAACATAGATGTAGACTAACATATTATATTATATCAGAAGGTTCCATACAAACACAGAACTAAACCAAGTTCTCATTTCGCTCAACAGCCTAATATATATGATTTACAAACAGTTACATATAACCACCTGTCGGTTTGGTCAACCCACACGACCTTATGCGGCTAACCTAATCTCTAATTAGTCGGCTATTCGACTTAGTCAGTTCATCGACTAGCTCCTCCAACAGATTCCTATTAAGCTATGATACTGAATCCCTTCAACTAGCATGAATGGAAAACCAAAATTAGCTTTCTATTGTGTAGTAAGGGACTATACAAAGTTACTTTAGATTTGGAGAATGATCCTAATGTTATTGTTGAGAAAGATAAGTGTCATAATAGGTTGTATGAATCCTCTGGATTGATTTTCCTCTCTAGTTATCTTGATATAGTCTTTAATCTAGATAACTTGACCACTCCAAGCCAATTATGGACCAAACTAGAGCCTATGTTTAGACTACAAGATGAGATAAGAGTGCATCAGTTAGAGAATGAGTTATTCTCATTAAGTCCAAGCAATTTCGAATCCATTGAAGGATTGTTCACCAAATTCAGGTCACTTTTTTTCTATTTCTCAAGAATTGTGGGATTGAGAAGAAGGAATATCAATTGATTCTTTCCATTCTATCGAAATTGGGTCCTGGATACTCGACCTTTGTGTCTACTTTTCATGTTATTAGGCTTGTTATTTATAATTGGAAAATTCCTTCTTTGAGTACATTCTTTGATTCACTGACAAAGGAGAAAGATAAAGTAATCCATATGGGTTCTCTTAGAACCCCCAAGGGAAAATATCATGCTCTCATATTTCAAGGAAGTAAGAATGCCAGATCAAAAGAGAAGCAAATTGTGAAAGAGAAGAATCCAAAGTTAGATAATGAATATGAAATTTCAAAGCCTACTAATGAAGGTTCAATGAAGAAAGTCAAGAAGAAAGGGATCACATACAAGTGTTCTTATTGCAGCAAGGGATTTCATCCTAAGAATAATTTTTTCAAGAATAAAATGGACATCATGTCTCAGATACTTAAGAAGCATAACATTGAAGTTCCAGATGAGCTAGAGAAGCCTGTTGAATCCTCATAACATTGTCATAGTGCGCAGTTCCAAGGTGATATAAACTATGCCTTGAGTGCCAAAGTTAAATATATTCCTCACATATCTTATATAGATTTACTTTCTGATATATCAGAATCATAAATCTCAGTTTCTTTCTTTGATAATCCACCTATCAGTCTCCTAGATTCATCTCCCAATACTTGTGATTTTTCACTAGATCCTAACTTGTATTTAAGAAGCTCTTCCTCAATCCATTAAAATGGTTATAGTTCTGTTTTAGAAGAATATTTTAAGGCTTAAATTCATGTTATAACTTCATCCATACCATCTACCATGCCTTTGAATACTCCTAAAACTATACAAACCGCAAGTCCACTAGTTGATTCCTTACGGGTTTCCTATGCAGTGTTACTTATATCTAATGGTTTCAAGTCTTTTCTATTTTTAATTGGTTGGTTATCCATGACCTTAGTAATCATTGGAATTATCTTACATAATTTTGCATCTGTTCTAAACACTTATGGTTCAGATCTCAAGTTCATTCATCATTCATATTTTTACACTCATTAGTTTTTCTCAGTTGCTCAACCTTTTCCTACTCTAGCCCTATATCCTCATGGAGATATTAAACCTTTGTTCTTTTTTGCTCCATATGATAATATTTCTGATATATCAGCATCTTTTTAGCGTAATTTAATAATTGGGAAGGTTCTACATCAGATTGGAAGAAAGATATGTGATCCGCATCACCATTTTGCAACTATGTAAGGAAGTGCTTATGTAACTGATTGTTTTAATCTTTGTACTCTTTGGGAAGGAGTATGCACAAATCTCTTTTCCTTTTCAGATTTTGTTTGCATATCAGAGTATGTATCAGCAAGAAGCACTTAGATAATGCTCCTACTTCATCAGATGATGAGCTACAATGAGTCTCTCCACTTCTTTCTTGCAAGTTCTACACTCTAGTGCATGATCATGGAGTTCACAATTTCTTCATCAAAGTCTTTCACCAGAAGCAGTTCACTCAGCTCATTCAAGTGAATATAAATACATATCGAATAATTTTTATTCTTTTTTTTCCTTGTCCTTTCTTGAGGGAGGATTTTCCCCATGTGGTTTTGCCTCTTTCCTCACTTTTCTTGACATAAATATTGTAAAGGGTGACCATAGCCTTATTGTTGGGCCCTATATGCACCTATATGCATCTATATTTCAGATTATTTCAAATAAATCCATCATAAAATCAGAATTAAAGGGGGTGTTTGGATATTATAAACCCACTCCATACTTAGGATAACAATATTTAATCATTATTGATTAATTTTCTACCTACTAGCCTAGATAGTTGGCATCCATTTGCACCACTTGGTCAACACTTGCCATATATACCCCAGGAGCTCCTTCATCCTGATTCTAGTTGGATTCTACCTACTTTATTGGCTTCCATATTTAGTAATTGTGCCTTCCTGCAGATTCAGTCTTTATCCTACTTTATTCCAGCTTTTCAATGGATAAGGTAAAGCTAGTCAACTAGAAAACTACTATCTTTTGTTGCCAACCCATGCTCCATTATTTTCTCTCCATATTTTAGGATTAACATGTTTTTCCATCACTCATGACAACTCACTCATGCTTTAGTTAATTTGTGAGGTCCTTGATAGAGTTGGAAAGTGCTTTAGCTACATATGGGGGTTTATCATATTTAGTAATCCTGATTTATGAGCTAGCATGAGTTTTCTTCTAGAAAATAAATTTTCCTTTATAAGGATGTATTAATATTGTAATAATCATCAATTCATTTGATCAATAATACTTGGAAATATATTGGATCATTTCTCTTGTATTCGGTCTCTTTATTCTTCTCTTTATTTTCCTTTTGCATGCTCGTGAGAATTATTTTGTAGCTAGATCTACATCATGTGCTTCTTCTTAGCACCAAGGCTATATTTCTTCATAGCATTAGAGATGTTATTTCTACAGTAATGAATAATGCATGACCCCTAATTTCCTTAGAGAGAAGACAGTTACATGGCATCAAATACTGGAACATATTCACGAGAAAGGCCTTTTAGCATTGCATGGTAAATGTATGGTGGAAGGTATGTCTAGTTTCCCACATGCCTAGTTTTTATTTACATGAACATTTTATATATCATAAACATAATCAAGTAATATTAACATCTTGTGCTACTAGAGAAAAATGAATCTTGGTGTTAATACACATATATACATTTGCACCTATGCCTCTTTCATCACTAGGTAAATATTTGTACTATGTTTCATTCATATGTAATTTCTCAAAAACACAGGGATCTATTTCTTTCAAAATAAATATGAGGGTTTTAGTAAATTTAAATAGTTTAAGGCTCTTGTAGGAAACTATATAGAGAATTAAATAAAAACGTCAAGGACAAATAATGACGGAGAGTTTTTTTATAAACGGGTTCAATAAATTCTATAAGGTGTGTGGAATACCAAGGAAAAGAATAGTCCATATAGACGTCGGTAGAATAGAGTTGGAATTGGAAAAAGAATGAAGAGGAAATTGATGGAAAAGGTAAGGAGTATGGTTATTGGTTTAGGGTTATAACATGAATTTTTGGCAAAGGAAATGGATATTGCATGTTACATGGTAAATCAATCATCTAGATTCACTATTTGATAAAATTCCACATGAGGCGCATACTACTAAAAGAACTCTTTGTTAAATATTTGAAGGTTTTTGGCTATGATGTCTATGTGCATGTTCAAGGGAGAATAGCGGTAAGTTGGATAATAAAGCTGAAAAAGGCATCTTTACTAGTTATAAAGATAGTATAAAAGGTTAGAACTTTTTAAGAATAGGAATAAAATTTTAAACCAAACCAATTAATTCCTTAGTAGGGTCCCAAATTTTGTCTCAGTGGGCGTTAAACATCATCATCGTCATTAATAAAGAATACCTTAACAATCTATGCCTGGTATTTAGAGAGATTAAAACAATTACCAAAGAGGAATTCCTACGAAAGGGAGAAGAAGTAGGGACAATAGAGTTTAATTTGGAAGGTGAAAATTTTGACTCAATAGAGACTTTGACTATAGTATTGACGACATCAATTTGAGAAAAACGACAACCAACGAGGTATACCCCAATAATTTTTTGTTCTATTTTTTTCTATATATTATTGATGATGATCCTAAAGTATTAGGGAAGAAATGGAATCAAAGGATAGTAAGTTCAAGAAGAAGGTCGTGATTGAAGAAATGGATGTCTTGATTCAAAATTAGGCTTAGAGTCTTGTCAAGTTGTCACCTAGAGGAAAACCTATTGGTAAAAATTATTTGTTTAAGAGGAAGTTAAATGCATAAGGTAAAGTGAACAAGTATAAAGGTCACCTAGTAGAAAAGTGATGTTCCCAATTTGAGGAAGTGATTTTGGTGAAATATGTTCTTTCTTCGCTAAATTAACTTCTATTATATTTGTTTTTTCGATTCTCATTGCTTTTATTATTGAAGTAGTGAAAAGGGATGTGAAGACAACATTACTACATGGAGATATTGAAAAATAAATATACATAAACCAACTAGGATATTTTGTAGTGAAGGGAAAGAAGGAGCCTGTTTGCAAGCTGACTAAATACCTTGTATAGATTTGAACAATCTCCAAGTTCGTGGTATCAAAATTTTGATACTAACGCATTGGGACTTATTTTATCAAGAAGTAAAGAAGATCACTAGGTGTATTCCAATATGGTTAGTGATCATTTTATTTATGGGTATTGTATGTTAACTATATGTTGTTGATAGTAAACAAAATGGAAATAATTGAAAATGTCAAAACACAATTGTCTCCTAAGTTTAATAGAAAATATCTTGGTGACAAAAAAATTTGGTTATGCATGGAAATTAAAAGAGATCGGGAAGATAGAAAACTCTAGTTGAATCAAAGGAAATATGTTTAGAAAATATTGCAAAAATTAATATCAAGGCTTGTAAATTGGTGAAGGTACCTATTCCTCAAGGTGTAAAGTTATATGCATATTAGTGTCCCTAGACACAAGAAAAATTAAAGGGCATGCCTTGTGTTCCATATGCTAGTGTTGTTGTAAGCCTATTGTATGCTAAGGTTAATAATAGACTAGGCATTACCTATGCAGTGGAAGTTTTGAGTAACTGTATGTCAAAACAAGGGATTGAACATTGAACATCTATCCAAATTATCCAATCTAACACCAATGAATATTTGGCCCTCACAAAGATATATATATATATNATTGTATGTCAAAACAAGGGATTGAACATTGAACATCTATCCAAATTATCCAATCTAATTCCAAGGAAGAATTGGCCCTCACAAAGATATATATATATATATAACATAAGCTAAGTATATGATAGCCACCAATGGAATTAAGGAAGTTGGTATGGTTGCAAATATTGTGTTCAAGTATTTATCTTGTTCATAAAGTAGCGAGGATAGGTTGTGATAACTCAAGTGCAATTATTATGGCAAAGAACCTTGCTTATCCTTCAAAGAGAAAGCATAATTGATTTGCAGTCCCATTTTGTTAGAGACATATTTGAACACAACAAGTGTTGTTGGAGAAGGGTAGACCTTGGAGAATGTTATAAACTCATTGACAAATTGTATTAGTACTAAGAAGTTTTGTTGGTGTAAATAATCAATGGCCATTGTTGCCTTGAATATGTAACCTTATAAATCCTAGTCCTTATTGTTTTGCGTAGAAAACAAATGGGAGAGTGTTAGAGATGTGTTGTGTTATCTAGGTGTAGTATGTGCATTCATGGAAGAGGTGTTATTTGTATCATATGGACTGCACACTCATTTGCAAGCTTTAGCAACAACTTATAGGTTTTTTTGAGTACTTTTATGCTTTTTGGCCCACTATAATCAAATCATGGTTAAGGGATTAGTGTTGTAATATAATACAAGTTAGCGGATAATATTTTTTATGTTGTGGAATACCTATATATTCTATTGTAAATGGTGAATCTAATATAATGAATGAGAGAGTGGTGTTACTCTATGTTTTCTAGTTTTCCTAGTCAAGTGTTTCTAAGGTAAATATTTGTGTACTTTGCATGTGTGCCATAGTTTACTTTCTATTTTCTTTAAGAATTTGTATGTAGTGCTTCATTTTTAAAGGTAGTTTGTATCATACTGGGTTTTTTTGTATTCAAATTCACACCTTTGCTTATGAGGGTTCAGCTCATTCTTGGTAGAGAATGTTTATATTAGATCTATGGTCAACCTAGTTTCAATGGGAGATTTGTGATGATAATTTTTGTGTGAAAGAGAATGTTGAGAAGTTCTGGATCAGAGATTGATAAATTTAATAGTTACAAGAATGAGCTATGGAAGCTCAATATGGAATACATTTTTGTAGATAAAGAACATTGGTTAGTTGTTGTGCACCCAAGTACTACACCTAGGGTATGTTGATGGTAGATTGGACAAAGTTAGATACAAAGGAAATAATATTATTTGATTATGTCATTTAGATTCAATGTTAATGAATGTCTCAGGAGTATCCATTGCCAAGGTGTTATAGGATATGTTTTTTGTAACAAAAGTGGGAAAATATTTTGAATTAAATGGTTGAGGATGAACCAAATCAACCCAATATTACATGAGATCCATAACAAAACTCGGTTCAAGTTTTAGTAGATTTAAACAAATTTTTCTCAACCATATATGTTCAGAAAATAAACAAGGCTTTCAACAGATTTACACAACTATACTGCCTAACATATTGTTGGGCAAAATATGCACTATCTAATTCAACACTTAATTTGTCAACCCGGGAAGGGAGCTTGTGAGATGCAAACACAATATGTGCATAATTGAAGGCTCTAACTAACCTAAGCTAACTAAATATGCAGATGCACTAACATGCAACTATATGATTTTAATCTACATGTAGGACTATCATGAGTTAAATGCAAGAATTTAATCTAAAAACAACAAATTAATTAAGAACTTGAAAAGTAACTATAAATTCAAATCTAATCTAATGCTATATTAATCTATTCTATAAAGGCAGGAAACTGATTAATAACTAAGATTCAAACTATTATAATGCTATACTAATCTATTCTATGACTAGTCTAATGCTACGCTAATCTATTCTATGAAATGAAATTGCAACAATTAATCTAGGAAAGCGGTCACTTGGTCTGAAAGCAATCTAATGTAATGAAGTAAATTCAACTATTCAGAACAGGAAACAAATCAACTAAACTATTTCATGAATGCATGAACTATATCCTTATGCGGGGATGAGAATTAACCATACAATTAACTATGAAAGCAAATATTGAAATTAATTACGAAAGCAAATACTGAACGAAAGCAAATATGAAATTAATTACTATAAAACAGGAAATTATACTATAAGTGAAAAGAGGAACTAATCTATCTATTCTATGAGCGAAGCTATTCTATATTTTCCAAAGAGAAAACTAACCAACTATCCTACTCTGGTTATCAAACTTATGCAATCTTATAAAGCAAATTGAAACATTAATCTAAGGATCAAGTGTAAACAAATACTTTGTGAGGAATCATAAACTAATGTAAACAAACTAGTTTAACAAATCTAATTTAATCAACAACTAATCTATGAACTTGAAAAGTAAACTTATCTTAAACTAAGCTATGAGAACTTTCAAAATGAAACTAATGCATCTAATATGAACAATTGAAAACAATCCCTAATCCTTAATGCTTCAAAATCTGTGCAAAATCTATCATGCAAAATTTATTAATTTATACAACCATAAAACTAAATTAAAGTTAAGGATAAAAAAAAGGAGACTAAACTAAGCTTAGAATAAAATAAATTAGACTAATGCAAATAAATAGGATTCACACTAAAAATAAAACTAAACTAAACTAAAAGAATTTCATAAACTAAACTAAAATGAAACTTAAACAAAATAGTGGAAATAAACTAAATTAACCTAAAACAAATTTATCATAAAATAACACATTAAGCAATTTAATAACAAATTATAAATGAAAGAAATTTAAAATACAAAACAGATACAATACACATATTAAATACAAAAATATAACACATTTCTATAAATTCTCACTTGTATAAAATAAATTTAATTATAAAGAAACACTTTAACCCACATTAAAAAATAATTATAAATCAATTCAAATTATTTTATTAATATGATACAAAATTAACATATAAAAGAAGAAAGCATGTATACTCATTTATATTCTGAGCTAAAACTGAAATAATTAATTTTATACATTAATATAAAACTGAATATGAAATGTTGAAGATGGATTCGAATCCCCACTAACTACAAAACAGAATAAAACGATGGAAAATTAACCTATGCCCTAGCTAATTATCTCTACAGAAAAACATAATATTAGAAATTCTGGAAATGAATGAAAATTCTGTTAAATTCTATCTAAATTCGCAGTAAATGATGGAAGACAAACTAGATGAAGGTGCGAACAGAAGGCTGAAAAACAGTCTGCACAGAGGAACGAATAGAAGGCTGAAAAGTAGTCTGCACAGAGGGACGAACAGAAAGCTGAAAAGACAATCTAAACAGAGGGACGAATGGCCGTCCATATGGAAAATTGCATAAAAACTCAGAAAAAATTACAGTTTATTAACAGTAAAACATTATCTACAGGAAAACTAAATATATATACATAAAAACAAAACTACTTATCTGCAAAAACAAAAGATAAATGTTGAATACGTACAAATGGAACCTCCGGTTGTTGAGGGGCCCTTCTCAGCAATCAGAGGCTAGTCTACGTCAATGAATTACTTCACAGAAGACTAAAACATGCATACATAGTTGAACATAAAATTTTATTAAATATGAGCAGAATTTTATAGAGTTTTTACACACCGGCGACTAGCTACCCAGCTGCTAGTTCCCCCCAGCTCTTAAGAAGAGGCTAGTATATATAGAGTATACAGGAGATGAGAAATTCGACCATTTAGTGGTCGACTGCTCTCTAATTTTAGTAAATCATAAAAGGAATTTAATTAATCCACATGCCAACGCATAGCATCTTCCTCCTTCAACGTGAGTTTCTTCTTTTTCAACGTACGTCAATTCTCTTCAGCGTGATCGTGGCATGCAGGCTCCTTTCCAGCGTGAACAATATTCATATGTGGCGCATAGGTTCCTTTCTTATCGCAGCAAGTGGAGTAGTGTGGTATACCTGCTCTTCTTTTCGCGTGGACAGATCTCCTCAGTGTGCGTGATGTGGCACACAATCCCTTATTTAGCGTGTTGGATGGTTGCGTGTTGAGTGAAGACAATGTACACAGTCGGTTTCTAGAAAGGATGGGCAGTAAACAATTCAGCATTGAGTGTGGCAATCCTTTCCATGCTGGGAGCTTCCTCATTATTCAACCACATGGACAACAAACAATATGCAGAACATTCCAATGTTTAAATGCCTGAAATCTTTTATCAACAATGCACAGTCTGTTTGACGAGTTGGACGGAGAAATGGACAGCAAGCTGGACAACGAACTAGATAATGAGCTTAGTTCATGGCTGAATTTTTTGCTGAGTGCTGAGTTGTTTTCTGTATTGATCGTTGAGTGTTGAGTTCTTAAACTTTCCCGATATGATGGGTGCATGAATCCTTCATGGCCTACATATATTGTTTACTGCTTGCACAAAACACAAAATGATTAAATTAAAATCAAAATGTGCAATGGCATGCTCATTTAAGTAAAAAGAAACGTATGCAGATAAGAGTTTAATATTATTATGATATATGAAGTGGCCATTTTATAATGGATGTCACATTTTTTAATTCCATAATCATTTTTTTGAAGCCACGTAAAATGAGTTTTATTTCATAAAGAACATATAAGTTGTTTTATTTATAAAAAGGTTAAACACTTTGTTGTAATATTAAATTATTTTAATATTTTAATAATTTTATTTATTTTGATTTAATTTTAAATCAATGTTTTAATTTTAAATCAAAGTTTTTAATTTTAAATCAATGTTTAATGTTTAATTATTTTAGTATTTTAATACTTTTATGTTTTTATTTAATTTTAAATCAATGTTTAACTTTAAATCAATGTTTTAATATTAAGTTTTTAATATTTTAATCTCTTTATGTTTTTGTTTATGTAGAATAAATAGGACTAGCAAGAATCAAAAGAAAAATGTATCATGAAATCAAGACAAAGGCAAGCCAACTCAAGGAACCAATAAGAAAGCACGTCATCAAAACCTAATGCGGAAGAAAGGGCTGAATGGAGTGCAAAATGCGCACTGAATGCAATAATACATCAAAAATGATGAATTAAGCTTCTTTTACATTTATAAGTTATAATTGATGAAAACATAGTAAAAGGTAGACAAATTAAAGATAAATGTATTAGATTTTAGTAAATATGCCAGGAAATTATTGTAAATAAAGCCATTATAAAAGACAATTCTGAGGCCCAACATACCCCTAGACCAAAGGTATCGCACATCCTCGTGTCATGAATAAATCGGAAGTGGTCTTTCATTTATTCAAAAACTCTGGTTGATCATTAATAGTTTATAGGCAATTGTTCAGCAAAATGAAGCCATATTTATTACTACATGAAAAATAGAACTTAGAAAAAAATGTTGTGTTATGAGATAGTCAAAACAACTTCGTGTTATTTAAGATTTTTTAATACAATTCTGCTACAAGTAATAATTCATGCTTATGAGAAGACCATATAAATCGAGACTCCCTCCCCCAGACCGAAAGTATGGCACATCCACGTGCCATGAATGAATTAAGACTGGGTTAAAATGGAAAACATGAGGGTGTAGATAGTCAGTAAAGCCTATAGGAAACCAGTCATCACTACTAATTCTCAAAGGTTTACCGTTATTCAAATAATTATGGGAAAAGTTTGCATTTCAAGTTCATTCGACTCCTAAGTTTATGGGTCCCACTTCTAGGAGAATGACAACCTAGGTATAGTATGAATTAGACAACAGGGTCTTAAGTGCAACTTACAAACATTCTCAAATGGAAGATTGATGGAGTTCATTTTAGATCAACCATACATACCTTCCTCCAGTAGACTCACAGCAACCTTTACTATGACAAAGTCATTTTCATATATATTTTTATTTTATTTTTTATACTTTTTCTCTCTCTTTTTTAACAAGTTGTCCTCCCTAGGTAGATTCGCCTCTTTCAGTCAAGCCTGTTCAGTACCCCGTCGGGTTTACCTAGTCATACCATAGGCTGGTACCCGCTGCTAGCGAGCCTGTTCAGTACCCTGGCGGGTTAACCTCTTAAACCTGCTTTCTATCAAAGGCTCTTGTCCCAATGTTTCCAGTCCCTATAGATATTCGGAAAATGATTTTGCCTATGACGGAGTGGTGGGGGAGCAGCTCTAAAAGCCATGCTACAGGGTGGGATGGTATATGGATTGGAGGATAGCTAGTCTTCTCTTTTTTACTATCATGGAAAAATAAAGGCTGCAAGAGGAACCTATTGAATCAAAGATACACACAATTGATGGATTTAGTGTAAAATGGAGGAATTCATAAGATAATGAATGAAGGGTGTCTCTAGTCCCAAATCTCGCCTCTTTCATATAGATTTATAGTAGTGTTCCCCACAAACTAGGAATTTCATTCACCCTTATGCTGCCCTGTAGTAAAGATGCTTAAATAACATACCCCGATAATGAAGCTAGGATGTACGAGTGACCTCTAGGTTTTAGATAGACCTTAATTTATGAGAAATCCCTATGATGTTTAAAGTTGGTCTTGAGTAAGTGGTATAATTAGAAATATGCATGTATGAAAATAAATAATGATGTAATATTGTTTTGTTTAGTCATTAACATGATCGTATTCTTAGTTCTTTTATTTGAAAAGAAAGCAATAAAAAACGAAGTTGCATTATTCCCTAAACTAAGAATGCAACATTTTATTTATATACATATTTCCCTACCCTAAGAAGAAAGAAAACATATTTATTCAAGTATATGAGCTTTTTCAATGAAACCAAGTGTGAAGCAAAACGAGAATAGTACCTTTATCCACACATGAAAAGATTGTTGCAATGATTACCTGAATGTGGAAGTTCAACCAACTTACTTTTCTTTGCATCAATAGGTGTCAAATGAAGGATTGGTATTGCGGTTGAGTTACCTCTTGAAACTATCTTTCGATGTAGTCTTGGTACTCACCTTCCTTCGCTATGTCATACAAATCCTCTTCTTCTAGTTGAGCAGTTGTTTGAGCATATGATGGATTGGTTAGTTTGCATGTAAAGAACTCCTTAATTTCGGGTTGCTCTTCTTCGGATGTAATCCTCAATGTATCAGCTTCTTTTGCAGTCTCGCAAAGAACATCTTTTTGTAGTTCTTGGGATCTTGGTTCATTTGTCATTTCAGGAGCGGATGATAAACTCTCAACTGCTATCAAGAGCTTCTCTTCTTGAGAGGTAGAGATAGATATCCCAGTTGTTTCTAGGAGTTGAGAAAGTTCTCTCATACTAATGAGCACCTTTGAGTCCATGTCGCTGGTTGGTAGGTCCTACTTCACACAAGGATTAGTCCCTGGGGTTCTTACAGTACCCAAAAAAAAATTTGTGTGTTTTTGAGAAACTATCTGCTAATAGTGACAAATTTGTGATTTAAATACAACACACTAAAACACCTACATAAAAATTACACTTAAGAGAAGTAAATCAAACTTTGTGTGAAGTAAACACACTTGTGCAAAAAAGGAACAACAAAGCTTTGGGGCAACCCACTAAAGTGGATGCATACTATGGAAATGCCGTAGTGAAGTCGTCTTTGTGTCTTATCGTTTCCCCTCCCCCTTGCTGTGTAATGTAAAAAAAAACTATCTACCCTTATCTACCTAGACTCCAATCCCTTTAGCACCTCTCCGGAAACGGCGCCAAAATGTTGGGCAAAATATGCACTATCTAATTCAACACTTAATTTATCAACCCATGAAGGGATCTTGTAAGATGCAAACACAATATGTGCATAATTGAAGGCTCGAACTAACCTAAGCTAACTAAATATGTAGATGTGCTAACATGCAACTATATGATTTTAATCTACATGCAGGACTATCATGAGTTAAATGCAAGAATTTAATCTAAAAACAGAAAATCAATTAAGAACATGAAAAGTAAGTGTAAATTCAAATATAATATAATGTTATATTAATCTATTCTATAAAGGCAGGAAACTAATTAACAACTAAGATTCAAACTAGTCCAATGCTATGCTAATCTATTCTATGACTAGTCTAATGCTACGCTAATCTATTCTATGAAATGAAATTGCAACAATTGATCTAGGAAAGCTGTCACTTGGTCCGAAAGCATTCTAATGTAATGAAAGTAAATTTAACTATTCAGAACGAGAAACAAATCAACTAAACTATTTCATGAATGCATGAACTATATGCTTATGTAGGTATGAGAATTAACCATAAAATTAACTATGAAAGCAAATACTTTTATTAATTACGAAAGCAAATACTGAACGAAAGCAAATATGAAATTAATTACTATAAAACAGGAAATTATGCTATAAGTGAAAAGAGAAACTAATCTATCTATTCTATGAGCGAAGCTACTCTATATTTTCAAAAGAGCAAACTAACCAACTATCCTACTCTGGTTATCAAACTTATGCAATCGTATAAAGCAAATTGAAACATTAATCTAAGGATCAAGTGTAAACAAATACTTTGCGAGGAATCATAAACTAATTTAATCAAACTAGTTTAACAAATCTAATTTAATCAACAACTAATCTATGAACTTGAAAAGTAAACTTATCTTAAACTAAGCTATGAAAACTTTCAAAATGAAACTAATGCATCTAATATGAACAATTTAAAACAATCCATGTTCCTTAATGCTTCAAAATCTATCGTGCAAAATTTATTAATTTATACAAGCATAAAACTAAATTAAAGTTAAGGATAAAAACAAAGGAGACTAAACTAAGCTCAAAATAAAATAAATTAGACTAATGCAAATAAATAGGATTCACACTAAAAATACAACTAAACTAAACTGAAAGAATCATAAACTAAACTAAACTTAAACTTAAACAAAATAGTGGAAATAAACTAGATTAACCTAAAACAAATTTATCATAAAATAACACATTAAGCAATTTAATAACAAAATATAAATGAAAGAAATTCAAAATACAAAACAAATACAATACACATATTAAATACAAAAATATAACACAGTTATATAAATTCTCACTTGTATAAAATAAATTTAATTATAAAGAAACACTTTAACCCACATTAAAAAATAATTATAAAGCAATTCAAATTATTTTATTAATACGGTACAAAATTAACATATAAAAGAAGAAAACATGTATACTCATTTATATTCTAAGCTAAAACTGAAATAATTAATCTTATGCATTAATATAAAACTGAATATGAAATGTTGAAGATGGATTCGAATCCCCACTAGCTACAAAACACAATAAATGGTGGAAAATTAACCTACACCCTCGCTAATTATTTCTACATAAAACGTAATATTAGAAATTTTGGAAATGAATGAAAATTCTGTAGAATTCTATCTAAATTCGCAGTAAAGGATGGAAGACAAACTAGATGAAGGTGCGAACAGAAGGCTGAAAAACAGTCTGCACAGAGGGACGAACAGAAGGCTGAAAAACAATCTGCACAGAGGGACGAACAGAAAGCTGAAAAGACAATCTAAACAAAGAGATGAATGGCCAGCCATATGGAAAATTGCATAAAAACTCAGAAAAATTACAGTTTATTAACAGTAAAACATTATCTACAGGAAAACTAAATATATATACATAAAAACAAAACTACTTATTTGCAAAAACAAAAGATAAATGTTGAATATGTACAAATGGAACCTATGGTTGTTGAGGGGCCCTTCTCAGCAATCAGAGGCTAGTCTACGTCAATGAATTACTTCATAGAAGACTGAAACATGCATACACAGCTGAACATAAAGTTTTATTAAATATGAGCAGAATTTTACAGATTTTTTACACACAGGCGACTAGCTACCCAGCTGCTAGTTCCCCCCGGCTCTTAAGAAGAGGCTGGTATATATAGTGTATACAGGAGATGAGCAATTCGACCCTTTAGTGGTCGACTGCTCTCTAATTTTAGTAAATCATAAAAGGAATTTAATTAATCCACATGCCAAAGCATAGCATCTTCCTCCTTCAACGCGAGTTTGTTCTTTTTTAGCGTACGTCAATTCTCTTCAGTGTGATCGTGGCATGCAGGCTCCTTTCCAGCATGAACGATATTCATATGTGGCACATAGGTTCCTTTCTTATCGCAACAGGTGGAGTAGTGTGGTATACCTGCTCCTCTTTTCGCGTGGACAGATCTCCTCAGCGTGCATGATGTGGCACACAATCCCTTATTTAGCGTGTTGGATGGCTGCGTGTTGAGCGAAGACATTGTACACGGTGGGTTTCTAGAATGGATGGGTAGTAAATAGTTCGACGTTGAGTGATGGTGATCCTTTCCATGTTGGGAGCTTCCTCATTATTCAACCATGTGGACAACAAACAATATGCAGACCATTCCAATGTTTAAATGCCTGGAATCTTTTATCAAGAGTGCGCAATCTATTTGACAAGCTGGACGGAGAAATGAACAGCAAGCTAGACAGTGAACTGGATAATGAGCTTAATTCATGGCTGAATTTTATTTACCGAATGCTGGGTTGTTTTCTGTATTGATTGTTGGGTGCTGAGGTCTTAAAATTTCCCAATACGGTGGGTGCGTGAATCCTTCACGGCCTACATATATTGTTTACGGCCTGCACAAAACACAAAATGATTAAATTAAAATCAAAACATGTAATGGCATGCTCATTTAAGTAAAAAGAAACGTATGCAGATAAGAGTTTAATATTATTATGATGTATGAAGTGGCCCTTTTATAATGGATGTCACATTTTTTAATTCCATAATCATTTCTTTGAAGCCACGTAAAATGAGTTTTATTTCATAAATAACATATAAGTTGTTTTATTTATAAAAAGGTTAAACACTTCATTGTAATATTAAATTCTTTTAATATTTTAATACTTTTATTTATTTTGATTTAATTTTAAATCAATGTTTAATGTTTAATTATTTTAATATTTTAATACTTTTATATTTTTATTTAATTTTAAATCAATGTTTAACTTTAAATCAATGTTTTAATATTAAGTTTTTAATATTTTAATCTCTTTATGTTTTTTTTATGCAGAATCAATAGGACTAGCAAGAATCGAAAGAAAAATGTATTATGAAATCAAGACAAAGGCAAGCCAACTCAAGGAACCAATAAAAAAGCACGTCATTAAAACCTAATGCGGAAGAAAGGGCTGAATGGAGTGCCAAAATGCGCACTAAATGCAATAATACATCAAAAATGATGAATTAAGCTTATTTTACATTTATAAGTTATAATTGATGAAAACATAGTAAAAGGTAGACAAATTAAAGATAAATGTATTAGATTTCAGTAAATATGCCAGGAAATTATTGTAAATAAAGCCATTATAAAAGACAATTTCGAGACCCAACACATATTGTCCTTGTAAAACTATACCTTTTAAGTACATATCAACATAACATATTTAGGAAAAGGCATGTCCGCTTTAGCCATCCTACATGACCTGCTCATCAGAAGGAACCTGAGCAATTTGTTGAATTGTTTGCTCTCCTATTTAACTTGTGCCTAATAATTTCTCCACTCATGACATATTATTTGGGTTGAAATGCATTTCTATGTCTTTGATCAACATCTCCAATTTTTCTACTTGCTTCTCTACCTTGGCCTCTAATACTTCGTGTTTTTGGTCATATAACTCAATGTGGTCATTGATACGGTGGATGGACTATTTAATTCTCTCTATTTCAAAATCCTCCTCCTCAGAATCCAACTTTCTATTCAGATTTATCTAGTCCTCATCTATCATTCCACTCGATTTTTTCTTAACCCCTTTCAAGGATAGTGTTGGTTGTGGAGCCTGATCTTCCTGATCCAGAGATGTTATTTCAGTTGTATTTAGATCCCATCACCTGACGGGGGTGTGTGAGGGGTATTCCCCCCCCCCTAGTTGTCAAGGGGGTCCAAGGGGGGTGGGGGGAGACTATTTTTGGAGACCCCTTGTGTGCATTTGCAGACAGCGCCCCCATAGCGAAAATTTAGGAAAGCCCATGGTTTTTGGAAGCCTATAGTATTTTCCCATGGTATTCTCTTTGTATAAAGAAGGCATTGTAATACGGCTATGTATTGTATTGTAGCATTGTAAAACAATATTTGTGGTTGTGTGAGAGAGACTATGAGAGAGTGAAGAATAAATGCAACGGGTTTGCTGCAAGTTGTATCCATTCATTTTGTTGGATGGTATAATAATAAAGGACTGTCAATTTATGTGTGGATATAGCCCATATTGGGTTAACCACATTATATTGGTGTCTCTATTGTAATGTTTTATATGTTTTAATATTTTCATCTTTTTTATTGTTATTTCTCTATGATCTTGTTTTCTAACAGATAGGGCTTGGTCATTTTAAAGCAATAGATCCTCCACCTTCATCTTCCATAAAGAGAAATTATCACCATCAAATTTCTCAATATCAAACTTGGTTAAACCTACTGTCATTATTGGAGCTCCCACGTGGATAAAATCCTATGCATGCAAGTTTTTAAGCTATGATACAAGATATTAGAAAAATATAAAAACATAAGAAAACAAGAATAACAATAGAACATGAGATTTACATGGAAACAATGCTATATGTAGGTAAAACAACGGGGCAATGGAAACTTCAATATTTTATTATTAGTCAGCAAAAAATTACAATGATTTCTTCTATCTCTCTTATATTACATTATTGGGGGGTCACTCCCCTTTTATAAAATACATATGATGTTAGGATTATTAATCCTACTTTTGACCACTTCCTTTGACAACATAGGTTATTTGAATTTTTTCTAGCTTAGGAGGTCTTCATCACTCCAGTAGTGCATGGGGGACATACCTAGGGGACATCTACCACTTACTGCACCTATCTGCATGAGTTTAGGTTCCCCAGGGACCAATCCCTATAATTTAGGAACCCATTTTGAATTCCCAACAGTCTCCAACAGTTGACTCTAGTAGGTATTTAGCTAAGTCCAATTATGCTTTGATTACTATCATTTAGATCACTCTCAATCATCCTAGCACCAGTTTCCATGATCCAGGGGAAGTACGGTACATTTGCTCACCTACCCTCATCAGTTAACTTGTTCTGAAATATTTTTGTGATCCATAGTTGCATTAGTGAGCTCTAGTGGTGATTTTCCCACACTAAGTTGGCTCTAGAGTCAGTCTAGGTTGGTAGATTTTAATCCTATATTAGGTATTCAAATTCTCCTATATGTGTTACCATTGTATTACTTAATTATACACGGATTAATGGATTGTGGTGAATCCTGCAAGCTGATGATCCTATGATTCATTGAATTTAACATATGAGAGTTCCAGAAGGAACCAAAATACACTAGAATGGTCTATAAAAATATTCCCTGGGGGATCCAATCCCACACCCCTAGAAGGGGGGCTTCTAGGCCTCCCCTCTAATACAATGTACACCCAGAAGGTGGGCCTATCGGTTCCCCTTCTAACCCCCTATGCACCCAGTTAATTATTGGCTTAAATCTCAGAAAAATGTAGAATAAACATAATAGGAGTAGGCATGAAGTCAAGCATTCCCAAGTGCAAGTGCATAACAAAAAAATCACATGAGTCCTAGATTATATAAAAACCTAAAGCAATAAACATATAATGTAAATAAGAACCACAATGATGTGGATGGACACCTTTGTAAATCATGACAATGGATTATTAATAATAATGCTAGATTGTTAAATAAATCTCTCTCTCTCTCTCTCTCTCTCTCTCTCTCTCTCTGAGAATTGTACAATAATGTATTATTGCATATGAACTAATTAGGTGAGAGATGCTTATATTTCCCTTGGGCTATATATTGTATACCTTAATTTTTTATTGCACATTTATTCTCTCTCTCTCTCTCTCTCTCTCTCTCTCTCTCTCTCTCTCTCAGTGAGAGATGTTTATATTTCCTTGGGCTATATAATGTATACCTTAATTTTTTATTGCACATTTATTTACTCCCTCTCTCTCTCTCTCTCTCTCTCTCTCTCTCTCTCTCTCTAATTTTTTATTGCACATTTATTTACTATTGTAACGGGCTCAATCAACTTGATGGTGTCAACCATGATCAATTGACACATAAATAATTTTTGATATAAAACTTTATGATGATTCATATCATTGTTGTATATACTTATTTATTAATCGGTCATATTTCAAGGTTGATATTTTGCACAAATGTCCACCATGTATGCAAGATAAATTTATTACAATTATTGTGATGGATGCACTACTTATTCTAGGTACATATGTTTGGATAAAATTGGTATCATATCATTTGTTCAAACATAGTTGTTGATTTGCTACACATTTTATTATCAAGATCATTTTCTCATGAACAAATATGGGAATGGAGGATGAAATGTATCGTTGCATTAAACTATCCAAAGCCAAAATTTATACTCTTAATTCAAATTTGAGTGAATGGATAGTCAATTTTTGAATATTGTCCATTTGTTACAGAATTCAAAAACTTTTGTTACAATATAATCCAAGAACAACCCTTTGGAAATAAATCAAGCATAAAGTTTATATTGTTAAAATAGTTTGATTGTAAAATTTAGGTTCCTCTCTAATAGTGGAATTGAAGGTGGATATTTCAGCTTATTATGGTTAGATGGACATTGTCACTTGAGTATTAGTTGAGGTATTTAGATTCCTTCCATGAAATACAACATTAACATATGAAGACAAACCTTTGGAAATAAACCAAGCATAAAGTTGAATAGTGTTGAAATAGTTTGATTGCCAAATTTATGTTCCTCTCTAAAAGTGGAATCCAAGGTGGATAATTCTATCTATGATGGTTAGAGGGACACCTTGTCGCTTGATGATTAGTTGATGCAATTAGATTCCTTCCATGAACTACAAAATTAACATATGAAGACAAATTTCCCTTCAGAAAGCTTCTCGTGCATGAATAGGAATTTCCACGGTGGGATAATTTATGTGAGTGCATACATAATATTGGGTCACATCATCTCTGATGTGGGATGAATTCATTTATGTGAGTGCATACATAAACAAGTGAGATCTTATTTTAGAAGTGATAGTAAAGAAGCATGAATTACCTACGACTACACATATAGGGCCCTACTCTATGGGTTGGATTATCAAGAACAAGTACTCAAACATCTAGTGCAAGTGCAAGTTGAATCCTTCCACCTCATCAAACTTAATTACATAAGTAAAGTTCAATTTTGTTCCATTGGATGCATACATTGTGAGTTTTTGCAAACCTTATTTGTTGAATCAAGATGCAATCTATTTACAATGCTTGAACTAGTACAAACTTGTTAAAGGTAACCAAGCTTATTTAATGAAAATGTAGAAGGATCCTACATTGTTATACTTGTTTTAAATAATTAAAAAAAACAGACCAAAGATTGGTCAAAGTCTCACGATGGTGTATTTTATTAGTTTTTCAATTGAATAAGGAAATTGCAGTGGCACTTTCTAATTAGGAGTGCAATCACTCTAAGTCCTTTTCATACACCAATTAAATAGTATAATTAGAGAAGACTAAAGTGATGATATATTTATCTATGATGGTGTAATGAGTATCGATTAAAGGATGTTTCTAACGTTGCATGTATAGAAGTGTTGAATGTACATATCCTAAGAGAGACGTATCGTTAATCGCTAATGTCTAATGAACATCCATTAAGTGATGTTCCCATGCCCAATAAACATCACTTAATGAATGTATAATTATTTTTAACATCACTTAATGGATGTATGATTATTTTTAACATCTAATGAAACTTCGTTAAGTAATGTCCTCAAGTCCAATAAACGTCAATTACTGGATGAACAATAAATTTTTAACGTCTAATGAATGTCCATCGAGGGACGTTTTTCAACGTTCTAATTATAAAAGGAAAGTTGAATGCACATATCTTAAAATAAGTATTATTCATTTTAAAATATATTGAATGTTTAGTAAATCAAGTTTAGTGGACATTAAAATGTCCATTACACATCCTTTAGTGACATGTGTCATGTGAAGTACATGTCTTTTAAGAGACATACCTACTGTCACTTAAGTGACGTGTGACGTGTGACGTGTAGTCCATATGACACAAATCTCTTAAGAGATGTTATTGATGTGGAAAAATATTCCATAAGAGACAATAGTTTGGCATTAGATACGTCAAAAAAGTGACATCGTTCCAGCGATGTCCAAGCGACGTTCTATATTTTTGTTTTTAACGTTTATGCATAGAATTTTAGTGCAAATGTAGTACTATGAAAAATGCACAATGACTTTCTTCCCAAAATAATTTGTCATATGCAACCATATTGTGTGATGATTGATATTCTTGTTTTTTTCTTTTGAGCTAACTTAGGTTCAACCTTCACCTTCAATTTCAGTATAAGTCTCCTAGATATCATAAATAACTCATCAATAACTACTTAGGGCTTGGGGGTTAGGATTTGTATAGTGATTTTGTGATCCTCACTATCCATTTACAAGGTACCAATGTTGGACACACCGAACACACTGAGAGTGGGGTGAATCAGTGTGTGTACCTTTTATTATTTTTCAAAACTTGATTATCAACAGCTTGAAAATATGAGATTCATTAATACATTATCAACCTTAACATTCCATAAGCATATCATCATCACATAAGAAGCATACACATTGGACAATATTTTTACATGGAATTTACCCAAGTATTAGGGGGGACCGCAAAATATGTTGTTTATAATATAGAGATTACATTTAGTGTGTTTACCAGCACCAACTGGAAGGAAACTCCAACTCCTTGATTTTCTAGCACCAACTAGAAGGAGGCTCTGACCCCTAGTTTATCAGCTCCAATTGAAAGGAGGCTCCAACCCCCTAACATCACAAGCTCCAACCTATAGAGAGAAATCCAATCCTTAGTGAGTACCAACTCACAATTCTCAGGAACCAACCTGAAGGAGACTACAATCTCCTATCCTTGCCTCGTCCTATTCCAAGGTATTTGAAAATATTCCCAAAGTTCTTCCACCTATTCGAGACTTTAATCATGCTATCCACTTAATTCTAGGCAGTGTTCCTCCTAACATTGGGCCTTACCAATATCCCTATAGCCAAAAGAGTGAAATTGAGAGTATGGTTGTTGAAATGTTAGAGGTTGGAATAATTAGGCCTAGCCAAAGTTCTTACTCTGCACCAGTGGTAATGGTACCCAAGCCAGATGGATCATGGAGTATGTGTCCTGATTATATAGAGCTCAACAAGATCACCATTAAAGATAAGTTTCCCATTCTGGTCATTGATGAATTTTCAGATGAATTACATGGAGAAAATGTATTCACAGAGCTGGATCTTCATTACGGGTATCATCATATTAGAATGAAGGATGAAGACATAGTAAGTAACAGGTGTTAGCACTCAGAATGTACCCAGGTTATAGAAGGTAAATCCCAAGGTAACAACAGAACCACTTTAAGAAAGAAAGTTGGCTTCTTTCTTCCCAGAGAGGGATCTCTCACTAATTTTGTTTAACAAGGCCAGATGTATAAATAAAAATAAAATTTAGATTGTGGTTGTGGTTGAAACAAGGAAAGCATACATTGGGCTATGGAGTCACAAATATTTTTGAATCACAGAATTGTTTGCATGGTTCTACAAAGGCAAGATAATACTTCGGTCACAGTCAAAATGTTGTTTGTCTGGTGATAGAGAAGAAATAATGGCATTCCATCTATACAGAGCACCAAAAAGATGAAATTCTGCATTAACTTTAGTTCAAAGGATTTATGGATATCTAAAATAATAGCAAGAGCATAAACATGTATGAATTCTGAAACTATTACAGACTCATTCCAAATATGAAAGAACACATAAAGGCAAGTTTAACAGGAAAGACATGCACATGTGAAAGGAAGTAACAGGTTGTAACTATGAAATACACATGAATCTTTGCAGCAAAAGGCCAGCAATCGGCTCTGTTATTAGGTCACCCATTACATAACACAAAATATCTCGGGTTCCAACCCTTTTTTCATCTCAAAATGTTGCTTAAATACGTAATATTGCTTTACGATATGAAATAACTGATTCTAAAAATAGGCACAATTTTTTGTACATGTGTCAAACACATTTATTTGCTTCTAACTATTTTTTGAAATAAACTAATCTTCTTAACTAACTACCTTTCGTCTTTCTTCAAAATATTCGCTAGTTGTATATCCAAATCTTCAATTTATCTGTCGAACCATGCAACCTTTACCATATTTTGCAATCCGCTATCCTGATAAACTTCCTTCTTATTCCCATTGCGAGATCAATTTTGACCATCGATCCAAGATCTCTGTCATCCAAACCTGTCGGGCCTACCCAATTTCTCTATGCTAGCTCACCTTGCGAAATTGTTTCCAGCCTTTTATCAAACTCCTCTTTAAATCCCCACTGTTCAAATTTTAAGAACCTACCATATTTTGTAGCTTTCAATTGTTCATCTATCTGTGCATGTTGAATCAGTGAAATTTCTCTCCGCCATAGATTCACTCCTGATTATATCTCCTTCGTTAAAGCATGCACCATCGCGCTCCATAAAGTGACTTTCGTACCTCCAATCTCTGAGCGCGATATTCAATGGGGCAAGGACATGCCATTTACATGTGTTCCCCATTACGTAGGCCATCTCTAAATTTGAGTGTGCAAGTTATCTTAGCGATTTGAGTGCACACCATCGGATCTCATCAGAAATGCGTGAATGGACGAAAGCCATTGAAACCGGCGGGTTGCAGAAAATAAAAAGCGGAATTTTGACTTTTCATAACCAAAAATTTTGTATGTTTTCGCTCCCTTCCTGGTCGTTGATATGTCCAAAATCCTTCTGAACTGTTGATCTTATGGGCTGGCGGAAAGCGGAAAGCGGGCTTCCAACTTTCCATGACCGAATCCTTTGTCTTTCTGATTTTCGCTTTTTCCTTTCTCGATTTTCCCTTGGCGGAAATGATTTACATCCTTTGATCTTCTCCGTTGTGCATCCCATTCATTCATTCTTGTCATTGCATATCCTTAAGCAAATTTTCCTTGTTTCAGATATATCTTCGGAGTTAGAATTTTGGGGTTTTTAAACAATTTTGAGCTTCAAAATAATAAACCAACTCCTTATAACATGCAAGAACACCATCAACACTTTTCAAGGCTATATGACATGGAAAATTCTTAGAATTTCTTCTTTCTTTCACTAATATACCTCCTTCCAACTACTTATCTCAAAAATAGTGCTAACAGCTAGCTCCAATTGGGGATGCTATCCTCCCTGCGAGGTAGCAAAGAACCCTATAGACCAATGTCAAATCCATTGGGTTGCTCCCACTTCTTTCACACTTTATTTCTCTTTTTTGTTTTTCTATTTTTGTAAAAAGAAAACTATAAAATTAAAGAAACATGGTTACCCCTCCAGATATTAGGGCCTTCTCTGCGGGCTTCAAATCCTTCGGCTCACCATCTGTACTACTTGAAAAATAAAGAAATATTTACAACTATGATACAAAAATTACCTCCTCCCCTCAAGACAAGTAATGCTTAAGAAACCTTCCATTGACTAGACCTCCTTCCACCTGAGATCCATCCTGATACTGCAGAATAAAAGAATTCTCACCTCTGTAAGCTACAATAATATAAGGACCATCCCACATGTGATCAAATTTACCATGTTTATCTTCTTTTGGAGCAACCCACTTTAAAAGCAAATCATTTATCTGGAATTGTTCTTCCTTGACCTTCCTATCAAAAGTGTTCTTCATTTTTTCTTGATGTATCTGCACTTTATCATAAGCTTTGTCTCTCAGCTCATTCAGTTCTATGATTTGATTTATTCTCCTTTGCACATGATTTGGTTCATTTTGTTGTTCCTGCAAAAGTTTCATGACTGGCGCTCCTAAAGATGCTGGAAAAAATGCCTCGGCTCCATATACTAATTGGAATGGTGACATCCTAATTGCTCTATTTGTGTTGATTATGTCATCCCACAAAGCATATTTCAGCTTTGTATGCCAAGCCCTTTTGTTATCCTCCAACAACTTCTTAATAATTCTCACCGAGATTTCGTTTGAATATTCAGCCAGTCCATTTCCCTGTGGATAGTAAGCAGTAGAATGATTAAGACTAATATGATACTTCTGACAAAAGATTTCCATTATTTTGGACTTAAAAGCAACTGCATTGTCTGTCACAGTCCTTCTAGGACAACTAAATCTAGCCAAAATATTTTTCTTCAAGGAAATTCATAATCACTACATTTGTGGCCCTTCTTGTAGGTATTGCTTCGATCCACTTGGTGAAATATTCTGTTGTTGTTACGATCCATCTATGTTGTCTTGAATAATTTGGATATATTTCCCCAATAAAATCTAGTCCCCACTGTTGAAAAGGTGCTTCTACTGATATTGGATTGAGGGAGTGGAACCAATTTCCTCTTACCATCAAAGATCTAGCATTGGTGACATGTAGTAGTCTCCTTGTAAACATCTAAAAACATTGAAGGCCAGTAAAAACCAGCTCTCAAATTTTTGTTTGTTGTCATCTTCCATGAATTATGCCCACCACAATATCCTTTGTGAAATCCCTTCTTAGTATGCTTAGCTTCATTCTCCGAAAGGAAATTGAGAAAAACACCACCAGGATCCTTCCAATAGAGGTATTGATTCAGAATACAAAACTTAGCAACTTTCAACTTCACAGATATTTCCCTTGTTTTTCTTAACCATGCAAGAGCTTGTAAATTTTGCAGAACATAAACAATATCATAATACCATGGAGACATAGAAAATTCATACAATGTCTGTACCCCTGTGTCAAGCTGATTTGAATGGTTAGATAAAAAATTCATCTATAAGGATTCACAATTTGAATCTTTCATCATATTTTCAAGACCTTAGCCTTTAATCAGATTAGTGGGCTTAATTTCAATGTCATACTCTAGTAACACAACAATCCATTTTGCTCTTTTTCCCTCTGGATCTGGCTGTGTGAGAATTCTCTTCACCACATTACTAGGAACATAAGCAATGATATGTGAATGAAGAACATAAACTCTAAAATCTTTCAAAGACTTTACTAGAGCATATGCCTGCTTTTCCATAATATCATATTTTAATTCTCCATCCCTTAAGACCTTGCTGAAGAAAGCTATGGGTTGTTCAGCATTATAATCATTCTTATGTAACAAAACTCCAGCAATAATATGTTTTGAAGCATAAGAAAAGATTAAGAAATCCTTGCTAAAATCTGGGCTTACCAGAACTGGGGCTTCTGTGATAGCCTTTTTAATTTCTCTAAAAGATATCCTTGCATCTACTGTCCACTTTATCTCATTGTCCTTTTTCAGCATATTAGTGATATTCATTAATATTTCAGCAAAATTGGGAATAAACCTCCTCAAAAAGTTTACATGTCCAATGAATGAGTGTACTTCCTTTTTACTCCTTGGTTCCTTGACCTTCTAAATTTCACTGACTTTGTCTGGATCTATTTTTATACCATTTTTCGAAATGATGTGCCCCGGCAATTTCCCTTCCTCCAATGCAAAATTTGATTTTCTATGATTCAATGATATGCCATACTTTCTGCACTTTAAAAAAACTTTCTCCAAATGCTTCATGTGTTCCCTGTCATATCTTGAATATACAGTAATCTCATCCATGTAGAAAACCACAAATTTATCCATTTCTTCTGCAAAAGCATTGTTCATGGTGCACTGGAAAGTGGCCCCTGCATTCATTAAACCAAAGGGCATTTTTGCATACATGAAAGTAATCCATGGTGTGGTAAAGGAAGTCTTTTCATGTTCTTTATGCAACACTTTGATTTGATTGTATCCTGAAAAACCATCCATAGTTGAAATCCTTTCAGATCCCACCACCTTTTCTAGAATGTGATCCAGGCTTTGGCAATGGGTAGTTATCATTTAATGAGACTTTGTTAATATTTTTGAAATCTACGCAAAGCCTGATTTCATCATTCTTTTTTCTAACAGGAACCAAATTAGCAACCCATTTGGAAAATATTAGAGTCACTATGATCTTAGCATTGAATAACTTTTTAATTTCTTTCTCAATAACAGGTAGCAACATTGGATTGATTCTTCTTAGTTTCTGTTTGAAAGCTTTTTCACCAGGTCTGATTGGAATGGTATGTTGTATGATAGAAGTATCATACTCTTTGGGATCCTCATAACTCTAGGAAAACACTGTTATAGCTGATTTTACCACTCCAAGTGAATCACACTTTGTATGGCCTTCCCCTATCCCTCTACAAACTCATTAGACCCCTTGGACCATTTTTTTTCCTTTGATGTTTCCTTGACCATCCCTAAAAACTTGTGAAAAATGATACACGAGACTTTTAAACCCTTAATCGCGTATATACGCGGGTTTGACCCCTAAAACTGCATACATCGGGATGTGTGCATAATCCAAATCCTTTTGGAGTTTTCCTTAACATGGATCTGACTCACTTGAATCCCAACCTTCCCTATGCCTTGAGATCGCTCGGATTCGACCTTTCATTACCCCTTTGAAAAGCTATATAAGGAACTCTATGGTGCATTGAAGGCATATGAGAGAATTGAGAGCAAAGAAACTATAGTCCATTGTTGCCGTAACTTATGCTTGAGTCTGCATCCCTTTGTCCCTTGGAGCACTTTGGTGTTCTTCCCAAGCTTGTCTTTTGCTTATGAGCTTGCTATTGAGAGATGGACGATTGAGGTGGTGGAGGCCCAAGTGGGGGATTCAGTTTCTCCGATTCGCAGACGTGCCGACAGAGGTTGTATCCATTGTAATCTCTAATTTTATAGTAATAGAAATATCTCTTCCTGTCCAATAATGTATGTTTGAATGAATATTTTATCCATGGGATGTTTTCAAATGCTTATACCTTGTTGATTATATATGACTAGAATAGATCTAATACCAGTATATATAGTATGCTTGTATTGTTTACTCGTTGTTGAGGAAGTAATCTATCAATTCAAGCTGAAGTTGGAAAGCTCAACGGGGATCTACTTCAACTGTCTGAAATAAGGTACGAGGTCTAATCCTTTAGTGTTAGATATTTAATTTCTATTGCATATTGGAAAGGATTGATTTCTTGAGTCAAGCTGTCTGTTGTGGTACCCCAAGCCATAGGAATTTCTCTCCGTAACAGAATTGGCAACTCCGTTGGGGAGTTCCTAGTAACGGTCCTTTGGGGGTTTTCTATTGGCATTCAATGACTTTGAATTGCTCTTTCTCTCTTGTTTCTGTGTCAGGTCTGGGGGCGTTTTTGCCTGGTAGTGTCTGATTGGTGTGAAGTTTTTCTCAGCTTGTCTGTTTGCCTTGATTTTTATGCACCTTTCTTCCTGTATGCATATACACGCGGGTTTATCTTTGATTTTCGCGTATACACACAGGTTTACTGTGAACAGTCACGTATGCCCTTAGTTTTTCCTTTTAGTGGAATTTAAATGGTTGTTGGGTAAGTTGTGATGATTGCTGAGTCTCCTTTGATATTGCCTAAGTCTATATACACATCTTTTTCTGACAAGAGACATTTTTTTTAGGGTAATTTTTTTTTTAAAAGAAGGTTCTTGTCATGGCATTTTTGATTTTTTGTTTGGGATAAGTGCATTAGATTTCGTTTACCTTAGTGCTTTGCTTGAGTGCTGCTCAAGTGTGCTTGCAGAGTCTGGGGGTTGTAGAATCATTCTTTTGCTTTTTGTATCTCATTTTATTTCAAAAAATCCAAAAATATTTGCTTATCATCATGCATTGCATTTTGCATTTTTCATAGTACTTGCACTAGATTTGCTTTGGAGTATTAGTCAGGATTTCATATAGGAAAGCTTGCATTCATCATTTGAAGAAAATTATGCATTTCACGTAGTAGCATACCTGTTTTCATGGACACAATGCATTTGCATTGATTGTTAGGTGTGCATTTTAATTCATGTTGTTTCATAACACCATTAGTTGCACGACCATATCCCTCTTTTGAGTAATAAAGCCAATTAAAATAAACGCTTAATTAAAATGAACTACACTCTTTTCTTTTATAGGGTGCACCAACAAGATTAGGTTTTAGGATCTTGGAATAGTTCATTGTGAGTAAATTCTCCAAGACCACTAAACAACAACATGTATGTGTTTGTCCAGGTGAGTGTGTGAAATCCTTGGTATAACCAGTGTTTCTCAGGATCCTCCTCTCAAAAGGGAGTTAAGCATGAGGCAGTGTGAGCGGTTATTGATTGGGATGACCCCTAGTCATAAATAAGTAGCACCGGAGATATTTCCAGGATTGTATTCGTATCTAGGGGCTCTTTCGAGAGTTTTGGGCTTTGCTACCCTGCCCATACGGTCAATCCCGCCTGCGACTGTCCCCCTGAGCATTGATTATATTGAGGTGACCTTAGTGGCCTTGCCTAGGATATCGAGGGGGTACTTTGCAGGGGTTATTCTGTGAGTGTCCCGGCCAAGTTGGGGTCAAACAGCACAGTCGCTTTATGCATTGAAGCTGAGGGCCACAATAATTTTTTACGTACCTCCGCTAATTGTGTATGGGAGTCTCAAGCCTCTCCTAGGTGAGACATACCTGCTTCATTTGGGAGCTCACTTATCCTACCCTTGATTGCTTGCATTTGGCTTTATATTTTATTGGTGATTGCTCTGTGCACGATATCTTGCCTAGGGTTTGCGTAGATAGAGAGTCTTTTATATTTTTTGAGTCATTGTGGATTCAGGTGCGGCTCCTCGTCGTTCTCGTCGTTTAGCAGGACTTCTGCCTTCTACATCTCCTCCTCCTTTCGGAACAAGAAATAGACAGTCCAAGCAGACTACTTCATACATTGATTCACACACCATGGGAGACCATATAAAAGGTATTCCTGAGCCACCTTCTCCCATTCATGTGGAAGATGGGGAGTTTACTCCTACCTATGATCCTTCACCCAACTTGACTGAGTTAGGTCCTGTGATTTCTGAAATAGGAACATTTCATGATAGACCTACTCACTCTAGGGTTGATTTCCCATTGACGCATCGCCAGTATGGAATGTGAGAGGATGACGAGACTCATTTTGAACCCACGAGCACTAGTTATGGTAGTTATGGTACGTCTGGTTTTCCTACACATGATTTGGCATTTCATGTTGAATCCTAGTTCGAGCTTAACACTATGCCTAGGGGCACTCTCATTCCTTACCATGCGGAGAGGTTTGGGAGCACTAGTCACATTACACCTTCCATCCCGATGGTGGAAGTTACATCACACATTCCTCCTAGGTCTAGGGTTAGTGATCCTATTAGGATACCAAATCTGAGACAAGTGACTATAGGGAATAGTATGTACTTAATTACACAGATCCCTTCATCCTCTGTTCCTATTTCTTCAAATGTTCACCCTCCACCTTATTCACGTGGTCCTTCGAGTCGAAACATTGCTACAAGTTATGTCCGTACTGCGGTTACTAGACCAGTTGTGTCTCAGCTTCATTCACCGCCCGTTGTTTCGGGCGGTCATGTTGATACTTCTAGAGGTCACATTCCTACTTTCGAAATGTATATTCCTACTTCCGGAGCGTATGTTCCTACATACGGAGTGTCTCATAGGACATCTCATGCGATGACTTATGGACCCTATTATGGGATGCAATATGGATAGGGTTCTTCACCTCATGGGGGCGGGTATCAACAACCTTCTTACTCTCCAAATTACAGCTTTGTAGCTCCTAATAGTCAAGGTCCACCACACTATGATGCTTCAATGCCACCCTATATGGGTCAAATGGGAGGAGGGCACTATGGCCAAGGCCATGGGGTAATCAAACCTATGTGAATCAGAACTATCAAGGAGCGGTCCATCGACCTCATCATCCTAGGCTCCCTTTCCTCACGACGCTGAATCTCCCTGACTTGTCGAGATTGACGAATGACCCTGTAGCTCATGACCCGGCTTGGCCAGCTGTCCCTACTAAGCTTCCCTCAGACATATCTAAGTTTTAGGGCAAACCGGCAGAGGATCCGAGCGAACATGTTACTACCTTTCACCTATGGTGCTCTTCAAATTCCTTACACCATGACTCCATCCGTTTAAGGCTGTTTCAACGCACCCTTACAGGGCCTGTCGCGAAATGGTATATAGAGCTACCTAGGGGGGCATTCGCTTTGTTCGATGACCTAGAGATGACTTTTCTTAACCACTTCCAGCTACCAGTGCGTTATGACGTTGGTACTGAACTTTTGTCAACATTTTGACAGGATAAAGCCACATATATCTCGGATCATATTCAAGAGTGGCGTAGACGGAAGAGGTTAATTAAAGACTTTATACCGCCGGAATTCCTCCTCGAATGGTTCCTTAAGTCGTTATTTCCATATATAGCAAAGGATGTTTCTACATCCAAAGTGCAAAATGAGGAACAAGCGATTTTTAGGGAACAAGAACTGGACTTGATTTATGCTCAGTCTGGTTTATTATATGAGATTATCCCCAACGCTCCGCGTTCTAGTTTTGACCCCAAAGTTAAACCTAGACCACATGCCGATGGCATTGTTGGTTGTGCAAGTGCTAAACTTGTGGATTCGGTTGCAAAAAAAGTTAGTCAATTGTCAATCAACCAATCTGCTTCAGGACAAGCCATGGCCTCATCTCAACCCGCCCAAATGGCGAGTGTACTTCGGTGCAATCGTCGGACCAGAAGGGTAACCAGCAGCCCAGACGGAATAGAAAGAAGGGTAAGAATAATCGTAAGGGTGGGAATAAGAATGAGAATGCTAATAATAATGACAAGAACGCCCGTAATGCTGGGGGGACAAGAAAGCTAAATGTAAGGTTAAATTCCCTTGCAAGTTATGTAAGGACGATCACCTCACTTACTTGTGCCCTCGTATCGATGAAGCCTCGAGATTCTTGGCACAGGGCCCAGCTATGCTAACTAACCCTTTACCTCACAATCAAAATATGAACTCGAGGACCCATGATCAGTCTGGTGGTGATTAAGATCCGTTGAAGGGTAGAGGTCGTGGTTGCATTAACATGGTATGTGTTGCGAAAGTTATGACCCGTGCGAAGGACTATGGTTCGTCACAACCCAGCCCGAGGAAGGAACCTGATCCACCGGGGTCTCCTTTGCGTATTGAGAAACCTATGGATAAACCTGAAACTACAGCTCGCATTCCTAAGGGAGTCCTTAAGCATTCGAGGCACAATCCTAATCCCTGAGCTTCCCAGAACTATTCAGTTGTCGAGGATTTGGGCCACACTCCTTGTGCGAAGTCTGCATTGGAAGTGCTTCAGAGTTGTCCTTCACAAAGGAAGGCTTTGCTTTCTGCCCTTGGTGTGAATGATGATGATTCTTCCTCTATGATTAAATTTGAAACCATAGGACTTTAGCCTCGCTTGCCTTACTATGTGTCTCTTTTGATTCAAGTAGAATGTCTTAATATGACCATCAAATGCATTGTGATTGACGAAGGCACTGCCGCTTCTGTGATGTCTTTATCGTGTTGGAAGGGTTTAGGTTCCCCTGAGCTGTCTAAATCAGCGACCATGTTAACTGCGTTCGATGGGAGATCGTTTAGGCCGCACAGCATCCTTCCTTCCCTTAAAGTCTGTTTGGGAGGGAAGACCGTTGCGATAGAGGTCGAGGTGGTTGATGCACCCCTTGACTACAATCTCTTGCTGGGTAGGAATTGGATGTACAGTATGCAAGCCATTACTTCTTCCCTATTTCACATTGTATGCTTTCCATTTAACAGGAAGATAGTCACAATTGATCAAACAACATTCAAGAATCCATCTGTTACCGTATCTTCGGGAGCTTTGATCCCGATCGTTGAACACCCTCAGCCGACAACTAGGAGTGTGGGTGTAGGCATGTATCCATCCCTCATGGGAATCTTTAGTTGTCCTGCACCTATCCTTATGATCGGGTCTACTTTTGGTGAGGATTCGACATCTATGAGATCGGTGTCTTTTCACACGAGTCACATGGAATATCCTTGGGTTCTTCCTACATCGAGTACTCCAAGTGAGCCCATCGCGACGGACGTTCCGTTGCTTGCAACTATGGTAGCTTATCAAGCTAATCTTAAGTCTGTTGCATAGCCCAGTCCTTCCTCTTCATAGACAGAGGAGGAGGACCCTTATGTGCTACTGACATGGGTAGTGCAGTCTTCTCACGCACATGAGTGCCTTGATACAGTTTTCCCTTCAAATGAAGCGATTATTGAGGCTATGTTGGGAGTTGAGCCACCATGGGAAGAACTCCATCATAGATCTTACTTTCTTCCCGAGCTTGACCACTTGGAGTGTGAGGACTTTAGGGCAGTTCTTAGTGAGAGATTTGGTAGTCCTATGGTTCCATTAAGCTCTCCTAGTCCGATGGCTGATGGAAACATGGAAAACATATCTTCAATGATTCCTATCAATATCTCTCACGATCCTGGTAGGATAGAGAATGTCTATAGTGGGGAGAAATGTTCCCATGCTAAGATTCAAGAATACACCAATCTATTTAAAGAATTCTGTGATTTCTTTGCTTGGTCTTATGATGAAATGCCAGGTATCGACCCTCGTATTGTCGAACATGAGATTAAGATTTATCCTAATTCTAAGCCTGTTCGACAATGCTTGCGTGCGGTGAATCCTAGGAAAGCACCCGCGATTAAGGCAGAGATAGAAAAACTGTTGAAAGCCAGTTTTATCTATCCCATTCCCTTGACGGAGTGGGTTTCAAACCCCGTTCAGGTGGATAAGAAGCAGGGAGCGATCCGCATATGTACTGATTTCCATGATTTGAATCATGCCTGTCCTAAGGACAATTTCCCCACACCATTTATTGATCAGATTTTGGATGAGTGTGTGGGTAGCGAGGTTTTTTCCTTTATGGATGGTTTTTCCGGATATAATCAGATACAAATTAAGCCTGAGGACCAACATAAGACTGCATTTATTTGTCCTTGGGGAACATTTGCATATCGAAAAATGCCTTTTGGCCTTAAGAATGCCGGAGCTACTTTTCAGCGGGCAATGACCTTGATCTTCCACGATCTCAAGTCAATTATCGAAGTATTTTTGGATGACCTTGCTGCTCATTCTCGCATGAGAATGTGTCATTCCTATCACTTGAGATTGGTGTTCGAAAGATGCTGCCATTATTTGGTTAGGTTAAATCCTCATAAGTGCATCTTTTGTGTGAAATCAGGTCGCTTGTTAGGATTCATCGTTTCTAAAGAGGGTATAAGAGTTGACCCTTTGACGGTTGAGGCAATACTTCAACTGTCTCCCCTGAAAAATATTCATCATCTTCAATGTTTGCAAGGCATGGTAAACTTCTTACGAAGATTTGTGATCAATTTTTCCAATTTGACTAGAGGCTTCATGCGTCTATTGAAGAAGGACACCACCTTTTGTTGGGATGAGTGATCCCAGGAGTCCTTTGATGCACTCAAGCGAGCCCTAGCATCAGCCCCGGTGATTAGTCCCCCAGACTATAGCCGTGATTTTCTACTTTATGTGGTTGCGTCCATGGAGACGATTGGTATGGTTTTGGTTCAAGACAATGAGGAGCTCCATGTCATATATTATCTAAGCCTGAACCTTATTGACGCAGAGATTCATTATTCTCATGTCGAGAAGCTTGCTTTAGCTACCGTACGTGTGGTTCAACGGTTGAGACATTATATTCTCCTTCGCCAGACCTTGGTTGTAGCCCATGTCAATTCGTTTCAATTCATCCTCACTCGAAGGATGATTGGGGGAAAATATAATAAATGGATTGTCATCCTGCAAGAATTCAATCTCGAATTTGTTTCGGCAAAATCGAAGAAGTCTTTAATTTTTGCAAAGCTTATATCGGATTTCCCAAGCGAGGCCGAGGAGTTGGTTTGTGAAGATACATTTGTCAATGAACACATCTTCTTAACCTCAACTTTAGACCCATGGTATGGGGATATCATTATATATTTACAAACATTGAAGGTCCCTACTCACCTCTCATGGGATGAATGACGACGATTACGTCACGTGTCTAAGAATTACCTCATAGTGGATAACACTTTGTACCGCCGTGGGGTAGATTCTATTTTACAACGTTGTTTAACTCATGAAGAGGCTGAGGTAGTGCTGAATGATTTCCACGGGGGGGCGTGTGGTGGTGGTCATTTATCTCGGTTTTCTATAGCCCCAAAAGATCTTAAGAGCGGGTTATTTCTGGTTGTCGATCTTTAAGGATTGTGTAGATGCGGTCAAGAGGTGCCACCCTTGCAAGGTGTTCGCACGTAATATGCACTCAAAACCTGCCCCATTACATCCCATTATCACCGTCAGTCCCTTCACTAAGTGGGGGCTTGATTTTATGGATTGCAACCCAGCTTCGGCTAGGGGGCATCATCATATCATAGTGGCTGTTGATTACTTCACGAAATGGGTTGAGGCTATGCCTACATTTAAATCCAACGGTGAGACAGCCTCCCACTTCGTATTCAACCAGATTATTACTCGGTTTGAAATTCTGAAAGAGCTTGTCACTGACCATGGCTCGCACTTTCAGAATCGTATGATGGAAGAGTTGGTTTCAAAGTTAGGGTATAAGCAAGAGCATTCCTCCTCTTACTACCCTCAAGCGAATGGACAGGTAGAAGTAGTGAATAAATGACTCAAATCCATTCTCCAACGAACCATCGCACAGAGCAAGAATAATTGGCACATCATGTTATATCCTGCTTTGTGGGCATATAGAACCGTTATTAAGACTGCCACGGGTTTTTCTCCATATCAACTTGTACATGGAGTGGAGTCGATATTGCCAATTGAATGCGAGATTCCTTCTTTGAAGCTAGCCATAGAACTCTTACCAGACACTTCACCATTGGAGGAGCGTTTGGTCCACCTTGAGAAACTTGATGAGCAGCGTCGAGATGCCTTGGTGGCTCTAGAAGTAAATAAACATCGCATAAAGATCTAGTATGATAAGTATGTCCATCCAAGGAGGTTTAGTGAGGGATACTTGGTCCTTTTGTGGGATCAACCGAAAGAACCCTTGGGGGCAGGAAATTTTAATCCCATGGGGCGTGGTCAAACATGTGGTAGAGAAGGGTGCTTATGAGTTAGTGGATTATGAGGGAATAACCTTGGCGGAGCCTAGAAATGGGCTCTATCTCAAGAAGTACTATGCATGATTCTCAGCCAAGGCTGGTTATTGTATATTATTGTACAGTTTTGCATAGTTAGCTCTTTTTCTTATAGTGATCGGGTTTGTGATTAGTTTCCATTTCTTTTGGCAGATGTCAATGGAATCTTCCACCTACATAGGATTCGCGGATGGTGCAATCCGTCACACTCAACACTCAGCCTCTGCTGCTTGGGTGATTTATACTCCTATGGGTCAGGTGCTATCTTTAGGAGGCGTATGTTTGCAGCCATCTTCCAACAATTTTGCTGAATATAGTGTCGTTATTGAGCTTCTACATGATGCAATTTCACATGGCATTCTCTCTCTTGAGGTACATCTTGATTCGAAGTTAGTAGTGTCACAGCTTAATGGTTTGTACCATGTTAGAGATCCGACGTTATTAATAAGATTCTTACGTGTGAGATTATTAGAAAGGCAATTTGACAATATAACATATATACACATTCCAAGAATTAATAATCAATTTGCTGACTCATATGCTAACTGCGTGTTAGATTGGCATTTGTTTCATACACAATAAATTCATCGCAAACACAATGTTTACACACGTAAATAAATAAACAGATCACCATAAAAAAAATTATACAACATCCAAAATGTGGTAATACATAGTGTCATGATACAAAAATGGGGCTCTCGAGCCACCAACATATAATACACGGTAGTACAAAATGTATAGACTCCCAAGTATCTAATCCTGTGGAGGAGGGGGGGGGTTGTGATCATGGAAGGTCACTACAGCTCTAGCTAGCCATCGAAATAATCGCACCCATGCTCATGGTACGCCCACCACCTGGCGCTGCATAGCCTCGGGCAAGTCCTCGACTTGCGCCATCGGAACCCTGTGTGTCAGCCTCACAAAATTGGTATGAATGCTTTGGAGCATCCACTCCACATCCACACCTGTGATATCATCTCCTCTTCCCCTTCATTTGTGATGAGGGAATCCTTCCGGCCGCCGTGGTCCCACATCTGCATACAAATGGTAGATGTCACTATATATTGTCATGCAAAAATATGTCTTTTGATTCCATATAATCAAAAAACACAAAAAAAAATTAAATAACTCAAAAATCAAAAAAGAGAGGGTCGAGATTCGTTACTTGTATCGCCATATGCCGATCCTGGTGGTAGCGGCATGTCCGGATCCCCCTGGAAATCTATCCCTACATAGGGGTAGTTATCAATGGCAACTATCTGTCATCGCCACCACGAAAAGAAATCAGCTGGATAGGGGTTGGCCACCCTACCTCCCCCAGTCTGCGCATCGCATCTGCCCAATGCCGTTGGGCCGGATCTCGAACCTCATGAAGAGGAACGTCAACTCTGGGGCTCAATCCTGGAACACGCTCGAAGAAAAACATGCTCAATATACTGTTGAACCCGAAGTTTCACACTCTGCCCGCCTTACACTCACTGAGCTTATGTTTCATGTTTCTCAGTAGTGTAGTGCTCCAGTCATAAATCGTGGGCCTCATGCACTCCACTGCATAGAACATCAAAGGCCGCAAGGCCTGGTGGAGTGATGCCAAGCCTGCTATCCTGCCCAATGTCAATAGTATGGCCTTTACGCCTAGCACCTAAATAGCATTGGTAGGGACCTGACTCCCCACCTTTTCTGTGTCTAGATAGTAGTACACCGCAATGTACTCATCGATAGTTAGGCCACCTCCTGGCCCACCACGAGAATGAAGGTTCACTACTTCCCCCTGTTGGGAAAGCCCAGTAATGAAGTATATGTCCTCCACCTCTATAGTGAGGGACATCCCATTATCTGGAAGGACTCAGAGTCTGGATCCTAGTAATCCACTAGCATCTGCAACAGTCTTGGTTTGGCCCTCAAGCCACCAAGACACCAAAACTTATAGAGTCCACATGCACGTAGAGCTTGTTGAGCCATTAGATCGGCCCTTACTGCCTCCTCAACCTCACCATGTTCACGCTCTCTCCATTCTAGGACCATTCTATACAAAAAAATTGCAAGTTTGCCCATTATATTACTTGAAAAACCTTATGCGTGGCCTCATACGCGACTATTTGCCAAACATTCACGTATGTACGCGACTGTGGGGGCATTTTCCACGTATATCCAGCCCTATACATGAAAAAACCCTCAATTTCCGCGTGGGCCGCAACGCCCTTTTTAGTTTGGCCTAGAAACCTCAAATGACCATGGAATTTGATAAAAATTGCATCAAAATGAAAGAGAAGAGCATGGATAAGTACCTAGAAGAAACGGTAGTGGATTCCACCGGCTGGATCTCCTAGAATTCGTTGTTGAAAATCTGAGCTCAATTGGGTAAAAATTTCAAATGTTTTATAATATTTTGAATTGTTTACTATTTATAGAAATTTTTCAAATTTTTGAAAATTTTTACCCCCTTTCCTCTAGTTTCGACAATTTCTAATCATTTTGGACCGTTTTTTACCTAACTCATGATGTAGGGGACCTTTTTCAGTGTCGTTTCAGTCGTTGGATTGACCCATTTGTACCGATCTCAGGTATCATGTCTAAACTCACATATAGGTTAGGTTTCATCACCGTTTGCATTTTGCATGACCTTATGACCGTTTCATCATAACTGTAGGTACGAACCCACTCTATTATGTCATTGAACCTTCTTGCTATTTTAGAAGTGGCATGATATGAGTGGTGGAGCTTGACCTTACATGGGTACCCTAGTTAGCACCTTATTTGCATTTGGTGCCCATCCTGACATTTTGTCCGTTAGGGTGTGGGAGTCCGTTGTATAGTACTACCATGACATTTCACAAGAGCCTCATACTCCTCGTGATCTTTTGCTGGCCTATTTCCCTCAGGACTCCCTTATGTCAAGTTGTGATTGCATTATCATGAGCTTTTCCTGCCTTATTGAGCTTTATGCTGGCTTCCCTGACATTGTGCTTTAGCCATATAGCCCGAGCTTGTCTCATCTCTAGCCATGTAGAGCGATTTTATATATCCTTTGCAGCTTGATTCCCTTTTTACCGGGAGGGGATTTTCCCCCGAGTGTCAATATCCTACACATGTATCCTTGCATTGAGCATAGGTATGTTCCACTACTTGGAACTAGTTTGTTTTCCCTTATGACACTCGTATCCTCCTAGTCTGTAACTATAAAGAAATTTTATTCTTTTTCAAGCTTTTTAAATATTTGAAAAAGTCCAAAAAAAACCAAAAAACCAAAAAGCCGGACAAGGAAAGATGTTATCTTTGGCAGCTGTCGAGTCGTGTCGCCTTCGAACAGAGCACTGTATATCACATCCATTGGTTGGGTTTATAGTTTGACTTTAGAAGTTGTACTCGTTTATCTAAATTTATCTCCACCAACTAGTTAAGCTTCCAGTCCCCATGGAGCCTCTGTCGATGCCTCCTATGTCGTAGAGATGTCTCAGTTTGTATATCAAGTCTATGCTGCCTTTATTCAGTCACCATTTTCCGCTATGATCTTGTTCGAAGGAAGTTGAAGTTTGAGTCGGCCATTCCTCAGTTATCTTGACTTTGCATGTCGACCATTCCCGGTACAAATACTGGTTCGTGCACCTTATGATCGAGTCCTTCCACATTATATAGCTTTGTTGAGTACCTCGTGTTGGATGATGGGGGATGCCTTAATGCCCTCCTTCCAGTGGATTTCATCCCATCGACTTCAAATCATTTATTCTGGGATCGAAATCTAGAGTCATTTTGAGTACCTTGAGACTTGCAATCATCAGTGGCAGGTTCTCTCGCAACCGACAGTCTTTGGGAATACATCAATGTCCCCTGATCGATGGATCCTCTCAAGTGTTTGGCCTCAACACATTTATTCACACTTGTTAGTTTTCACTCTAGTACCTTGATTCCCATTTTCATTATCGGTGGGTGATCTCGCATCTGTTAACGGTATACATCAATGACCAGTAATCAGATGATGGACTACTATGTTTGACCTCGACACCTCTATTCACATAGTAGGACATGTACTCGTAGTGGTTTGTGTAGAAGACCTTCTAGATTGGTGGCATCTTTTATATGCTACCTCCTTGATCGTGCCAGTGTTCATGAGATTTCAGCTCTTGTGACTTGATTCCATTATATGTCACACATTTCCAGCTCTTATGGAGATCTTGATCTATTATATCTTCAGTCATTATGGAGATCATGGTCCTTTGTATATCTTCATCATGGAGATTATGATCTATGTATATTGTATGTGGCGATGACCACTTATGTGATATCTTGTATCATGCCTATTCATGGCCATTGTACTCTTACGTATCCGGGACTGCTATATGTATTTGCAGTATGTGCAGATTTGTATCACTTTACTATGCTGATTGGGTTGCTGGTCTTTCATTTGGGATTCTTCATCACTCCACTTCTGGGATGGACTTATAATGTATTTCGGCCATCTTATGACCCCTCTGACCTTACACATTAGGGGGCATCTGTTATAGCTTAGTTTACCACTCCAGGTGAATCACACTTTGTATGGCCTTCCCCTGTCCCTTTGTAGACTCATTAGACCCCTTGGACCATTTTTTGTCTTTTGATGTTTCCTTCACCATCCCTAAAAACATGTGAAAAATGATACACACGACTTTTAAACCCTTAATCGCGTATATACGTGGGTTTGACCCCTAAAACCGCATACATCGGAATGTGTGCATAATCCAAATCCTTTTGGAGTTTTCCTTGACATGGATCTGACTCACTTGACTCTTGGCCTTCCCTATGCCTTGAGATCGCTCGGATTCGACCTTTCATTACCCCTTTGAAAAGCTATATAAGGAACTCTATGGTACATTGAAGGCATATGAGAGAATTGAGAGCAAAGAAACTATAGTCCATTGTTGCCAGAACTTATGCTTGAGTCTGCATCCCTTTGTCCCTTGGAGCACTTTGGTGTTCCTCCCAAGCTTTCCTTTTGCTTGTGAGCTTGCTATTGAGAGATGGAGGATTGAGGTGGTGGAGGCCCAAGTGGGGGATTTAGTTTCTCTGATTCGCAGACGTGCCGACAGAGGTTGTATCCATTGTAATCTTTGATTTTATATTAATAGAAATATATTTTCCTGTCTAATAATGTATGTTTGAATGAATATTTTATCCATGAGATGTTTTCAAATGCGTATACATTGTTGATTATATATGCTAGAATAGATCTAACACCAGTATATACAGTATGCTTGTATTGTTTACTTGTTGTTGAGAAAGTAATCTATCAATTCAAGCTGAAGTTGGAAAGCTCAACGGGGATCTACTTCAACCGTACGGAATAAGGTACGAGGTATGATCCTTTACTATTAGATATTTAATTTCTATTGCATATTGGAAAGGATTGATTTCTGGAGTCAAGTTGTCTGTTGTGGTACCCCAAGCCATAGGAATTTCTCTCCGTAACAAACACATCAATGTACTTTTTCATTAGAATGGCATATCCTTATTTTTCTTTAATTGGAAAATTCTTTAACAATTTCACAATCCATGTAGTTTCTTCAGTCCCTATGTTTTTGTCTTCAACGACATTATCAACAGGTTTCACTTTTGTATCTTTTGCAACATCATTCTGGTCAAAAAGTTTCTCTAAGGGAATTTGACCTCTTGGCATGAAATTGCCCTTTAATTGAATCACATCCTTTCCCCCTATTGTGTTTTTCAATTTTTTGTTTCCAACTTCTTCACCTTCACTTGTTCATCTTGGAGGTTCTCAAAATTATCCTTTTTATTGTCTATTTGAGTATTTACAAATTCACCAGACAGCTCTAAAAATATTTTTATTTGCATATCATCCTCAAATACTTGCCAATATTTGGAATTGTCTGGTATAGAGGGTCTATTTACAATATCAACTTTATACTTTCTCTGACCAACAGTGGGAGTTTTAAATTTACCAGCAGCAACATCCAAAGAATCAACTAATGTGTTTTCATACCTGGAAATTACTCTAATCTTATGCTATGTGAAATAGTTACCAAACATATCCCACACCCCATTCCTATAAGCCCTCATCCTGGGAATTTTGGACTGATAGTTGTCATTCACCTAGTTTATTACAAGTTCTGAATCTCCCAAAACTTGTACCCTCTTTGCTCCCAAATCTTTTAAAGCATTCAGTCCTAGTAATAAAGCTTCATATTCTGCCACATTATTGGTACATTCAAAATTTAATTTGTATGACAAATATTTAAAATCCCTAATAGGAGAAATAATATATACACCAGCACCAGCACCAATCTTGGCCACGGATCCATCAAAATACATGGTCCAAAGTCCTTCTTTCTATTTTTTCTCCAAAGCCTCTTGTCTTTTTGAAAACTCTTCATCGTCTTTAGATTCAATTTGTGCAGGAATTTCAGGATCACAAGGAGAACCCACATTAAAGAAAATGGAAGATCCTAAATTTGTATCAACGACGTGTATATGATGATTATCTTTATTTTCCTGGTTGTTAACGACAAAAGTTGATCTCCTCTCACTGTATAACCTTTTATTTCTACCAACCATGGGAATAGTAGCATAAGACATATCCATTTGCAAACTTCCTTTCAATTTAGAAGTCCAAGACCTTGACAACAATACACCAAATTAAGAAGAAATGTTTGCTACAACAACATCCATTACCACAGTCTTAGATGGAATTTTTGTCAAATTACCACCATATCCTTGATCAATCCAAGACACCTCACCCTCCTAGAATCAAAGGAATACAAATCTTTATATGGTCTAATAACTTCTAGTCCCAAAATTTCTACTACCCCTTAGGCATTAAATTATGAGAGGCACCAGAATCGAGCATATCATTGTGCACAATCATGTCATGTACATTTAAACTCATATAAAAAGGAGGTACCTCATCACTATCCATATCTTCAATTTTTTACCCAAAGACTATGGTAGCAGCATCATCTGTCACCTCTAGGATATCTGGTTGAAATTCTCCCTGACTCCTAACCATATCTATTATTGTATCTTTGTATTCCCTATTTCTCAATAATTCATTGAAAGGAATGGAAATTTTCAACTTTGAAAGTTACGTTTGCAAATTAAAAGTTGAAGCAACTTTTTCTACATCCACCAGTGTTGTTTGTTTCACTTCTTTTATTTTTTCTATTTTATTTTCAGATTCTTTATACACAATAGGTTCCTTTCGTTTTTCATTTTTCTTTTCTTTGTTATGTTGACTACTAGAAGGCTGATTTGAATTAAACCTTCCTTTATTTACAGTAACATCTCTATTTCTCAATTTTATCTTTCTCTGAACATCATCTATGGCATGTAAATATCATCTTTGGTACTGCTCTGACTCCTCCTCAAAATCATTATTGTCATCTTGCTGAGAAAACATGTTATTCTCTTCCTATGTGAGATATATTTCAGAATCCAAGTCACCAAAATGGTGAATTTGATATTCAACAGGATTGGCCTCTTCTTCATCTCCAACATAGTTCTCAGGAAGAGGTGGCCTTATTTGTTGATCATCTGGGTTTCTAGGATTCCTCATATCTCTTTGTCTATTATGTGGAGGTGGGAGAGGATTTGTCCTTCTGAAGTTTGGGTTTCTTATTTGAGGTTCATTATGCTCTATTTTCAATGGTTTGTTATCTATAGTCGACATATCCATCAATCTCTCCATTGTCTTCATCATCATTAGAAGAGGAGGCAGCAAAAGTAGAAGGCACATTTTCTTCTCTAGATTTCCTTTTATTTGTTTCTGCTTTTTTCTTTATCTTTTCACTTGCCATCATATTAGCCTTCACTTCTAGAGCATATTTAAACATTACAGGAATACTAATTTTTTCTCTCTCTCAATAATAATGCAAAATCACTGTCAAAGGCATCAACATAATGGAGTTTTGTAGCACCTACAAGGGGTTTGATATCAGCAGGAATAGAGTTATACACCCTCATAAATCGATGTGAAAAATCATGAGCCAATTCAAAACCTCCTTTATTAATATCAATATATTGAGAAAGCACTTGTAATGGAATTTTCTTATCATCCCATATTTCCAAGAATGAAATTTGGAAAGCTTTAAATGTGGCAATGGATCTAGCAGGTAAATCCCTAAGCCACTACTTTGCTTCTCTAGACAAACTTTGTGCAAACAACCTCATTTTAACATCATCATCAGCAACCTCCTCCAGGTCAATGAAATCATCAAATCTATCAACATGTTGTCTTGCTGAGAAATTACCATCTCCATCATACAAGGAAATTCTTTGGGCATAATTTTTAGGAAGGCCATGCAATACAGTAGGTAATGACAAAGGAGAAAACCTAGCCACCACTGGTCTAGGTGGATTTGGAAAAAAAGGAGTAGCTTTAAATGCTGGAGGGTTTTGAAAATTTGGTGGGATATAAGGCTAAATTATTTTGCCAACAAGAGATCTTTCTTCAGTTTTCACGGGGTTTTGAAGGTTTTGCCAAAGAGAATCAAGCAAATATGATTCTAACCTACTGGAATTAATTTCGGTTTCTTTCAAATTAGATTCATATTTTGATCTCAACAAAGACCTTTCAAAATTTGTTTCCCACATAAAATATTGAATGCTATGGACTTCTTGAGAAGATGATGCACCAAACTGAGAAATTTTTATTTTTTCTTTACCCCTACTTCTAAACAATATTTCTGGATTATCCACACTTTGTAATATTTCAGTATTAGGGTTACATTTATGTGACCTCCTAGAAGCCAGGATGCCTTCTAAAATCTTGCTTAGAATGAATGTGGAGTCGCCAGGTAAAATATACAACCTTTTTCAACTACAGAAATTTATGTTTTCTCACATAAATCCTTTCTTCTTGGAATCTTTGTCGTCTCTACCAGGGCTAATTTGCACTTTTGTTCCCTGGAAACGATGCCAATTTGTTAGCACTCAGAATGTACCCAGGTTGTAGAAGGTAAATCCCAAGAAAACCGTAGAACCACTTTAAGAAATAAAGTTGGCTTCTTTCTTCCCAAAGAGGGATCTCTTTAACAAGGCCATATGTATAATAAAAATAAAATTTAGATTGTGTTTGTGGTTGAAACAAGGAAAGCATACATTGGGATATGGAGTCACAAATATTTTTGAATCACAGAACTGTTTGCATGGAAATATTATGCAACGGCAAGATAATACTTCAGTCATGGTCAAAATGTTGCTTGTTTGGTGATAGAGAAGAAATAATGACAGTCCATCGATACCGAGCACCACAAAGATGAATTCTGCATTAACTTTAGTTGAAAAGATTTATGGATATCTAAAATAATAGCTAGAGCATAAACATGTATAAATTATGAAACTATTACACACTCATTCCAAATATGAAAGAACACATAATGGCAAGTTTAATAGGAAAGACATGCACATGAGAAAGGAAGTAACAGACTGTAAATGTGAAATACACATGAATCTTTGTAGCAAAAGGCCAGCATTTAGCTCTGTAATTTTATTAAAGATAGGTCACCCAGTACATAACACAAAATCTCTCGGGTTCCAACCTTTTTTTCATCTCAAAATATTGCTTAAATACATAATACTACTTTACGATCTGAAATAACTAATTCTAAAAATATGCACAACTGCCTGTACATGTGCCAACACATTTATTTTCTTCTCACTATTTTTTGAAATGAACTAATCTTCTTAACTAACTAATTTTCCAAAAAGAAGTACAAAATGATTTCTTCCTTTCATCTGTCTTCAAAATCTTCGCTGGTTGTATATCTAAATCTTCAATTTATCCGTCGAACCATGCAACCTTTACCAAATTTTGCAATACGCTATCCTTATAAACTTCTTGCTTATTCCCATTGTGAAATCAATTTTGACCATAGATCCAAGATCCTCCAAGATCTATGACGTCCAAACCTGCCGAGCCTACCCAATTTCGCAATCCGCCATTTTGAATTTCTTCGTGCTAGTTCACATTGCGAAATTGTTTCCAACCTTTGATCAAAATCCCCTTTAAATCTCCACCGTTCAAATTTTAAGAACCTACCATATTTTGCATATTTCAATTGTTCATTTATCCATGCATGTTGAATAAGCGAAATTGCTCTCCATCGTAGATTCACTCCTGATTAGATCTCCTCCATTGAAACATGCACCATCGCACTCTATAAAGTGTTTTCGTACCTCCAATCTTCGAGCACGATATCCAATGGGGAGGGGACACATCATTTACGCACATTCCCCATCACACAGGACATCTTCGAATTTGAGTGTGCAAGTTGTCTCAGCAATTTGTGTGCACACCGTTAGATCTCATCGGAAATGCATGAATGGACGAGAGTCGTTGAAACCTGCAGGCTGCAAAAAATGGAAAGAGGTCTTTCGACTTTTCATAACCAAAAAAAAATGATGTTTCTACTTTCTTCCTTTCTGCTCCCTTCCTGGATGTTGATCGGTGCAGAATCCTTTTGGACCGTTGATCTTATGGGCTGTCGGAAAGCATAAAACGGGCTTCCAACTTTGGCATGACCGAATTCTCTGTCTTTCTGATTTTCTCTTTTTCCTTTCCCGATTTTCCCTTGGCGAAAATTAGTTACAACCTTTGATATTCTCCACTACACATCCCAACCATTCATTCCTGTCATTGTATATCCTTAAGCAAATTTTCCTTGTTTCAAATATATATTTGGAGTTATAAATTTGGGTTTTTTTAACAATTTTGAACTTCAAAACAATAAACCAATGCCTTATAACATGCAAGAACACCATCAACACCTTTATAAGCTATATGACAAGGAAAATTCTCATACTTTCTTCTTTCTTTCACTAATATACCCCTTCCAACTACTTAGCTCAAAAATAGTGATAACAACAGGGATCCCATTTTCACTAGCAACTTTTGGACAAAATTGTTTTCTTGTTTGGGTACTCAACTGGATCATAGCTCATCTTATCATGCTCAATATGATGGACAAATAGAGATCGTAAACAAATTTTTTGAAGGGTGTCTTCAATGTTTTGTTGTTTATAAACAAACACAATGGGTCAAGTGGTTACCCTTAGCAAAATGGCGGTATAACACTTCCTTCCATACATCATCAAAAAAGACCCCATTTATGGCACTTTATGGCTATCATCCACCATCCATCACATCTTCAATAAAAGAATCCTCTAAGGTTCAAGCAGTAGAATACCACATGAAGCATCAACAACAATTTCTTCAACTCTTAAAGGACAACCTGAATCTAGCACAAACTCAAATGAAACAACAAGCAAATAAACACTGTAGTGAATGAAGCTTTAATGTGGGGGATTGGGTGTTTTTAAGACTATAACCATACAAACAGATGTCCCTAAAGAACACCAACAAGGATAATAAATTATCACCTAAATAATATAGTCCATCCGAATTGGAACTACCTGCATCTTCACAAGTCCATCCAGTTTTCCATGTTTCTTGTTTGAAGAATGTAATTGGTGACAAGCTACCAGTTCAAATGATAATACTAGAACTTGATGAGGAAGGAGAAATCATCTTGGAGCCTGAATAAATCACTGAAATAAGAACTAGAGAGCTTTGAAATCGATCAATTCCAGAGTATCTCATTAAATGGAAGAACTTACCCAGAGAAGATTGGCAACATGGGACAATGTGTCCTATATACAGCAGCATCCGTAACTACTTCAACATTGAGGACAGTACTTTTTGAAGGGGAGGGCGTGTTAAGCCCATAATGATGGCACATTACTCCATATAGTGTAGCACATTACCCCCTATATTGTGATGCATTACATATTATTTATGTCGACTTAGATCTATCAGTTGTTATTGTACACCTTTGTCTCCTATATATATCAAGGAGATGTTCTCATTTTAGTCATCATTGTATATTGTTTTGTCTTGGGTTCACAAGTACATTGTGTATGGAGGTTCCGACCTCAAAGAGGATTGTTATTTATCTCGGTTATTCATTATTAAAGCATGGATTGCTCTCTTTTGGTCTATTTATATTATTTTTATGTTATTTCTGGGACTTTGTTGCTTAACAGACCTACCATGTGTCGAGAGATAATTGGTCCATTTATTGAAACTTCAAAATGTGATATCTTTCACATCTGAAGTCCATTTTTTACAAAATGAGTATCACTAGAAATTTCATGGTGAGATCTATACAACTGTGTGCTTCCAATAAACCTTTGAATATTTTTATTCTTGGTCTATTGGAAGATCCACCTAGATCAAAAATCCCCACCGGTAACTTTTGGACCTCCAAAAGTTTGAAATTACTCAGTAAATAGGTGAGGGTACAAGTCCCTTTCCTTTCCAATCTCCATCTATCCTACCATACTTGGATGCATTCATTTAAAACCCACATGAAGATACTCCACATCTCCTCTTCGTGAATTTCTTACCCTATTGTCAAGAATGATATCTTCCCACAATTTGTTAATATACTCAGGTGCATAGTCGTCAATAGAAGCAATAAGAACATTCTCCTCTTGATCCATGATCATTGGAGGCTCATATAATTTCAAATTTTCTACATTCACAATAGAATACATCCACATGTATGGAGGTAAATTTAGCCCAAAATCATTATTACCAACTTTATCCAATATTGTGAAGGGTCCATGCCTGAGTGGTTTTAACTTTTTACCTTCACCTTGAAGTCGATCTTTGATTATATGAGTCCAAACTTGATCACCAACTTGGAAATGATGATGTAGACGATGTTGGTCATGCCTCATTTTGTATTTGGCTTGGATTTTATCCAATTGTTCCTATGTTGCATGGTCTACCAATTGAATCTACTGAGTGAACTTCAAATATTTATATGTATCAACTTGTCCATATTCCACGGAATCTTTTCCATATACAAAGTCTAAAGGAGACTTTGGTAAATACCCAAAACATGTCTCAAATGGAGACATTTGATTATAAGAGTGAATGGCACAATTGTAGGCATGTTGTACATAATGCAAATGCTCATCCCAAAGCTTAGGATGCTTAGCATATCCCTAGAGTAGTTGTACCATTGTGTGGTTGATTACTTTAGTTTGACCATCGGTTTGTCGATGGAAATCATTGATATTTTTCAATTTGTTGTCCATAAGTTTCCACAAAGTTGACAAAAAATTCCCAAGAAAGCGATAATCTCAATATAATACAATGGAAGTAGGTAACTCAAAATGAACCCAAACATTTTGGAAGAACAATTGATCTAGATGGAGATTGGTGTCCACCCACCTATTCCACTGGCTCAAAACAATTGTCCAATGTGGCAATTTCCTAGTTACTTTTCTACGGCTTTTTGGGACCCAAACTTTCGGGACCATTTTGAGGCCCTAAACAACGTTTTTTGGTGATTCAGGAGGCCAAATTGTTTCCAACAACATGCGATTGGATCCAATCAAAATATTTAAAGTTCGGATAAACCTTTCCAACAGGATATCAAGCGCCCAAATTGGAGATCGTATGCAAAAGTTATGACCCTGGGAAGTTGATTGTGCGACTAACCACCTTAGGGCCGCAAACTTTATGATGGTTCATCTTCTAGGGTTATGTTTAAGACTTTTTGGGTTCTTGTCCTTATTCTTATTATAAATAGGCCCCTTTGGCCTCATTTTGTATTCATCTTAGCACGAATGAGTGTAGTAGCCACATCTCTTCTCAGAGATAGCTACCACCATTCTAATTGTTGTATTTGCAATCTATTTTATTTCTGCTATTTAATAGAATATATGTTTAATGTATCTCTAATTTCATTGAAAAATGTATGTTTTTATGATTATGTATTTGTTCCCTCATTTCGTTCACACATAATTTTGGATCAACAATTGAGCAATTAAATTTGTCGTGACCTACTTTTTACAAGGCATCAAAATGCACATTTTACAAAGCCTATCCACAACCACATACAAGTAATCATGACCTCTCCTAGACATAGGAAACCCTCCCATAAAATTGATAAACACACTTTCCCATGGATGAGAAGGTACTAGGAGTGGAGTGTACAAGCCCAATTTTCTATTACTTATCTTTGTTATCTAACCAAGTCCCAGAAACAACATAAAAATAGTGGAAATAGAGCAACAGAAAGTGATCCATGACTTAATAATGAAGAATAGAGATGAATAGAAATCCTCTTCGAGGAAGGAACCTCCTTACACAATGTATTGTGTACCCAAGAAAAGACAATATACAATGATGACTAACATGAAAATATCTCCTTCCTATATATATGAGACATAGGTGTACAATAAAAGCTAATAGACCCACTAATGGACCCAAGCCGACATCATTAATATGTAATACACCACCATATAGGGGATAAACTGCCACACTATACGGGGAATGTGCCCAAAATTTAGGGCTTAACATGCCCCTCCAATTTAGATAAGTGTTGTCCTCAATGCTTGGGTAGTTGTGGATGCATTTGTATGAAGGAATCGTCTTCCCATGCCGATTCTACAATTGGTGTGTTCTTCCACTTGATGAGGTACTCAATAATAGCTTGATTTCGTAGTTGTTTAGTCCTCATTTCAATGCTTTGTTCAAGTTTACATATGATTTTTCCTTCTTCAAAAATCCTTCGACGATGATGCTGATGTGTCTGTTGTTTCATCCTATTTTTGTACATCTTCGGTATTTGGAGAACTTATTGTCAGTGCTCTATGCGATCTGCCACTACTTGAATTGTAAATTTTCCTTCTTTAAACCTTGATTAGAAGATTTTTTTATGACTGACTTGGACTGATATAAATTTAAAATTTTAGCTCCTCTAGGTCTGAAACTTCGTCCTATTGCATCCTGTTACACCAAAATCTTGCACTCTTGATCCATGTGTTAACCCTTTGCCTAATCCCCAAATTTCTCTCTGCTAAACTAGATTGATATTCAGGTTGTTTTTGCCTTTTTTCCCTCTTTAGGAAGGTTGGTGCATTTCCCATTCGTGTTAGGTGCACCAAAGGTGCTTTTTCCCTTCATGCTAGGTGCACCGATGTCAGCACTTTGTCTCCCATAGCTAGGTGCGTTGATAGTGCTTTTTCCCTTCATGGAAGGTGCGTCGATGTTGTTTCAAGGGAAAAAAATGGAGCTTCAAGACCCTTCTCGAAGGTGGATGAGGTGGAGTCTATCCCTATAATTTAGGTGAGGTGGCATTCAGTTCCTAACCTATAGGGAATATCCCTTTGATCCCTCCTCCTAATCCTCAACCTATTATATCCCTTTAGCCTTATAAGTTAAACCCTCTCTCCATTTGGAAGAGAGGAAGGACTATGGTACTCTTATGCTGGTGGAATTTCTAGGTGACCCTTATCATCCTTTGGAGGCTTGGCTTGGATTGTTGGATGGAAGATTGCAGCGTTAAGGCTAGGTTGTAATGTTCTCTCCTATGTAATTATATGTATCTCCTTGATTACATTAATACAAATCTCTTTCCATAAATATTATTGTGTTAATAATGTTTAGAGCTTTCTTCCTTAATTGTTAGCTTAGATCAATTATATGTTTGGATACGCATATGTTGTTTGCTTGTTTCCACATGCTTTATAGTGTTTTGCAGCTGTAGATCTGAAGATTCTGGAGCTTGAAGACAAAGAGATCCAAGGTTGAGGTATATTTTATTTCATGTTAGTTAATTTTATTGTTTAAGCGAAGGATGTGTTGTTGTGTCTTTTTGTTCTGTATTTGCGATTTACAATGCAGAGGAAGAAACAGTGTCTGCACTAATTGAGAATTCCTAATAACAAAATTGGCAACCGCACTATTGAATCGAATTCTCTTTCTTCCTCTTCACCTGTTGAAAACTCTAATGTTATTAAACAGGCAGATAAGAAGAAGACCAAAAGGAAGGCTAACAAGAAGAACACTAAGAACAAGGTCATAGATCCAACCTCTAACTGTCATGTTGGAATCCCACCAGCCACTGATCATCATGCTGGGAGTATTGATGTACATGTTTTCGGCACCCATAAAGCTAATTTCCCTTGTAGAATTTGCAAGGGTGATCACCTTCTCAAGGACTGTCCCAATCTTTCCCTTGTGTCAAAAGTGTGGTCTAAGCATCCCGTGTCATTAGTCTCTGACTATCATGTTGATGATGCCCTATCAACCAGTGACTCTTTGGTTAAGATTAAAAAAGAAAAGGTTAGATCTCCTTGCTTGCTATGTAAGGACATGCACCACACTTACCTTTGTCCTTGCATGGATGAAGCATCAAAGTTGTTGGAAGATATTACTATTCCTCAACAACAGCTTCCAACCAGTTATCGTAAGTTTTCTCATGACATTCCATTGCTTGATCATGTGGTCAATCCAATTCCATCCTTGGTCGATCCCACTCTTCCGTTCAAGAGTGAATTTGAAGCGGTCAATCCAAGCCCATCTTTGGTTGATCCCAAGTAGTAAGGTTATTTCCTCTGACTAGAGTAACCTAACAGAATATCGTCTTCATTCGAGTGTTCCTTTCCAAATAGTTATACAAGTTACTGCTAAGAGTATACTTCACACTATCGTTGACGAAGGGGATTCTGTTAGCATTCTATCCTCTACTGCTTGGAAAACCATAGGTTCTCCTTCACTTGTGCTAGCCATCGATCAGATACTGGCTTTCAATCAAAGACCTACGGTGCCTTTAGGGATCCTTCCTCAGTTTCCTATCACTTTCGAAGGAAAAACTGTTTGTATCGATGCTATGGTAGTCCAAGGTCCCTTATATTTTAATCTACTCCTTGGGCGTGATTATGTTTATGCTATGAAAGTTGTAGTGTCCACACTCTTTCGAGTGTTCTATTTTCCCCATGATGGGAATATTATGACCGTTCATCAACTTTCCTTTGTTAAACCCGATCATCGTATGACTCCTAGTCATCAGACTTCCCTAAATATCCCGTATGTTCTTGTGATTCCTTCCCCTTCCAGTTAGCTTCTTCACATCATAGGTAAAATGGGGGGGCATGGCTCCAGCCTCTAGACATCATACTGGAGTTAATTCGATAGCTTCTTATGTAAGGGGGCAACCCACCAACCTCTGGACATCATGTTTTCTTATAATTGTTTGTGAGCATAGTTCTTTTTCTGTGTCAAGCTCATTAAAAAACGAAACAGATTCCCGTGAGCATAGTTCCCATTCTATGTCAAGATCGTTAAAAAATGAAACAGACATTGTGAGCATAGTTCCCTTTCTGTGTCAAGCTCGTTAAAAAATGAATCAGTCGCCTGTGAGCATAGTTCCTTTTCTGTGTCAAGCTCATTAAAAATGAAACAGACCTTGCGAGCATAGTTCCCTTTATGTTGCAAGCTCGTTAAAAAATGAAACAGATGGTTGTAAGCATAGTTCCCTTTCTGTGTCAAGCTCGTTAAAAAATGAAACAAGTTAGTGAGCATAGTTCCCATTCTGTGTCAAGCTCATTAAAAAATGAAATGGATGTCCTCAATGACAGTTATTTTTCTATTTCAAGCTTGTGCAAAAATGAAACATGTCCCCTCAAGCATAGTTATTTTATGTTTCAAGCTTGTGTAAAAATGAAACAGGTCACCTTGAGTAGTGTTTATTTTTTGTTTCAAGCTCGTTAAAAAATAAAATTGACCTTTCAGTTCCTTTTTCGTGTCAAGCTCGTTAAAAAATGAAACGGATTCTTCCATTATGTTAAGACTCAATATTTGAACATTCATTTCATATGCTTGTAAAGAAGATGAAACTAAGCTTGGGGGCATGTACCCTGCCTCTTTATGTTGAATTAAGTTACTTGAGATTTATACTGGGGGCAAGTACCAACCACTGTACATCATGTTGGGAAATCACCCATCAATGGAAGCCATTTTGAGCATACTTTGTTTTAGTTTCAAGCTCATTAAACCATGAAACCACCTTTTGAGCATAGTTCTTTTTCTATTTCAAGCTCGTTAAAAAATGAAGTCAGTTTCCTTAAGCATAGTTTACCTTTTGGTTTCAAGCTTGCATAAAAATGAAACCATGTATTCTGTTCCAAGCTCCTTAAAAAATGAAGCAAATAGCATGAGCATTCTTTCAACTGATCTTCGAGCTCGTTAAAAACAGTAATATGGTGTTGATCTTAATTTTCATTTTTCGTGCTCTGGTTAAAACATGAAAACAAGTTTGAGCTTACTTTATCGCATTTTCATGCTATGGATTAAAACATGAAAAAGGTTCTGAGTGACTTGTATACCTTTAGTGTGCTCGTTAAAAACTCGGTGAAGAGGTATCAAATATAGTTTTACTGTTTTTCAGACTCGTTAAAATTGGATTATGAAAAAAGAACTTGTTTCGGAGTTATATTTAAGCTCTTTTCAAACTCCTTAAAACACAAAAAGATTGCCAAGCGAACTTGTTACGTTCACGCTTGTAAAAGAATCAGAATGGTCGACTAGTCAGGGGTAGGTTATCTGTTTTTCGAACTGATTAGCCTTATTTACGAAAAAGGACCTTTTGGAGTCTTCTTAGTCATTTCAGACTCTCTAAACATGAAACGACAAATGAGTTTTCTTTCATCGGACTCGTAAAATCAAACGATGAAGGACCCTCTTTTGGGAATGAACCCATCCTTTCTCAGGTTCCTAAAACATATGAGATTGGACTCGTCCAAAGGACGATCTATATTGAGTGTTTGTTACCCTTTTCCAGCTCGTTAAAAAGCAAAGAAGCACTCATCAATGATGATGGGAAAATCAAGGAAAGAGTTTGTATTTTGGTATGGCAGTACATAGTCACTCTTGAACATGGCACTCATTTGCATATGCATTTCAGTACTTGGGTAATCCGTTTGTCTTTGAGTCTTGCTAATTCCTAGAGTATTCTTACTCCTTTGTGTTGTCCAATAATACTCGCATTGTCAGTTGCATTGGGGGATTGGTATCATTCTCGTGTCAATACTGCCAAGTCATGCCATGCCCATGTCCAAGAGAAGTTTGGTCATCTGTTCACTGTCTGTAGTCAGTTTACCTTTTATCATGTTGGTAATCCCTGAGTCAGTTTCATACATCACTATGTTGTCTAGTTTACTCCAAAACATATATGATCGTGTTTCGTGTCAATGATGGGGGATTCATCATGGCCCTCGTTCGATGAGTCTATTCCTATCGAATTCAACTCCTTACCCAGGAATTAGACTTATAAACCAAGTCAAGTACCTTCATCATGCATGCCTTAATGGCAAGTTACCTCGCTTTCAACATGAGTTTACATCATTGGCTCTTGATTGAAAGATCTCATTGAGTGTTCGACTCCAAGTCCTTTATTCACACTTGGTGGAATGTACTAAGATACCTTGGGAATCATTGACATCAATGGTGATTTCCCTCATACTTGTTAATAGTTTACATTAATGACTGGTAATCAAGTGGTTTCTACCATGTTCGATGTCAAGACATTGTAATCACATGGTTAGACTCGTATCATTGCAGGTTCGGCTTGAAGACCCTGGGTTGTCAGATATCTTTGCCTAGGTTGCGATGGAATTTGTTTTGAGTCATAAGACACGGATCCACTTTGTATTGGTCATGGTTGTGTTATCATCTCATCATGGATCTACGCTTGTGTATATTAGCCATGATTGTGTTCATTCGGTCTTTACTACCATGGATCTGCATTGTATTGGTAGGCAGCCATGTTATGAGTCATTTGAGATTTGAGTCAATGATACTACAATAGCTTCCAGTTGACATCCTTTCCTTAGATTTCTTCACTTTACAAAGCATTCACCTATCGCATTCCTCTAACTTCATGCTTTGGAGGGCATTATGTTACACCAAAATCTTGCACTCTTTATCCATGTGTTAACCCTTTTCCTAATGCCCAAATTTATCTCTGCTAAACTGGATTAATACTGAGGTTGTTTTTGCCTTTTTTTCCTCTTGAGGAAGGTCGATGCTTTTCCCCTTCATGTTAGGTGCACCAAAGGATCTTTTTCCCTTCATTCTAGGTGCGCCAATGTCGGTGCTCTGTCTCCCATAGCTAGGTGCACCGATGGTGCTTTTTCCCTTCATGGAAGGTGCACCGGTGCTGTTTCGAGGGCAAAAAACAGAGCTTCGAGACCCTTCTCGAAGGTGGATGAGGTGGAAGTCTATCCCTATCATTTTGGTGAGGTGGCATTCGGTTCCTAACCTATAGGGAAGATCCCTTTGATCCCTCCTCCTAATCCTCAACCTACTCTATCCCTTTAGCCTTATAAATTAAGCCCTCTCTCCATTTGGAAGAGAGGAAGGACTATGGTAATCTTATGCTAGTGGAATTTCTACGTGACCCTTATCATCCTATTGAGGCCTGGAAATTCGCAGGCAACAACAGCAAGGGATTCTCCCCAGTCAACGTTCCCAACTAGCCCGTGACTGTTTGGTGTAGGGAATCCGTCCGGTTTGCGGTCCGGCTACCGTAGGTCAAGTAACAAAACTAAAAGGTTTTACCGGTTGTGGCCCGGTCCACCGTATATATTTTTGTATTTTTGACTTAAAGTATGATATGCACATGCCTAATTAACATGCAGGGTGATAAAGGATGTAAGGAGTAGTCACAATGTGATGCGCAGGTTCTTACCTCTCGTCTTAGAACTCACAAGCATCTAAATCACATACACAGTAATAAAGTAAATCTAACTATCTACCTATCCCCGGGGAGCCAAATTGTAACTTATTAATGAGTAATGTGCATTGTGCATGTGTTATAATGAGAAATTACAGATAGCTGATATTTCTTCCCAAAAACACATGAATAATTAAAGATATTTAAACAATCAGGTAGCCAATTGCTTATTAACAGCATTCATTACTCATGGTGGTAATTTCACAGAATAAACCAGAAATCATTCAAACAAGAACATAGGTCCTAAGAGTTAGAACGATCTCACGGCTAGTGGAGACAAAGCTGAAAAACGAAATAGTTCATCTTCAACCAATCCATAGCATAACATTCGAACATCCCACCAAACTTTCTTCGACAGGCAAAACAGTAAATCTTTATTGCAAAAGGAAATAGTTCTTCTTACAATATCTCTTCACTAATCTAACTGGGAAAAAGTCCCTCTTTTCCTCTAAGTCCTCTATATTTATACAAGAAGAATAAGACTGTTGGGCTGCCTACAAATAACTCTTGGGCTTCCCCAACTCTTCGCCTCCCAAAATTTTACTTTCACTAAGTGTTTACAAAATGGCAACATATTACAAAAAAGGACAAATATTCATGACGAGGGCCCCGCTTGATTATTTAGAAATTTCTTCCAAGCTAAAGCCTCTGAGGCGATGCCTTCAAACTCAGAAGGTTCCAAAAAACGAATATTAATCTCGAATTTTGCATCCTAGTTCCTGATGGCTTCAATTATGGCTGCACTCAAGCGAAGCTGATCCTCTAATAGCTGCACACTGACTGCGGAATGATCTAACTCATTCCTTAAGGTCTGGTCATCGAGAGATTTAATGTGTTGTATTCTTCTTTTCTCTTCTTGGTACCTTTTCTGCAAAATTTCCACAAACAGGTTGTGGTCCGAAAAAGCATCTATTCTATGTTCAGCTTCTACTTGGCATCGGTTATAAGTAATCAGAAGTATTCTAAAGAATTTTGTACATGCCCCTTTTGTCTTTCTAACAACCTTCTTGAATTCCTCAGCTGTGTTAATGGCAAACTCCAACAAGTCGTAGTCCTGCTTAAGGGCTTGTCGATCTTTCGAGGGCAGCTCTGCAGGAGCTTCTTCATTGTTCTCTAGTCTTGCCATCCTTGCTGTTAGGACTTCCAGGATGTCCTGAGATCTATCAACAAAATATGAGGAGGTCTCCAAAATCTCCTCCAACCGACCATCTGCTTGTAAAACCCTGCATCTTTCCTCTTCTATGGCCGTCTGCAACTGAAGCATTTTGGCTTTCTGTGCCAGAACATGTTCTTTGAAAGGTCAGAGACTAACTTGTTGTTCTTTGGCTTCCTCTAAAGCTGTTGTCAGCGAGGTAATCTGCTCTTGAAGTTTTGCCTCTTGTTCTTGATATTGCCTCTCATTCGCCTCCAAGGTGGTCTTTTGCAGCTCTAGATCCTCTATCTTTCCTAGCAGTCGTTCCTTCTTTACCCTCAACTCTTGATATTCTTGTTGTACTTTCTCCAGACACTTTTGGGCAATCTCCATAGATCTTTTCTCTGCTTGGAGAACCTGAAGTTCAGCCTTTGAAGACTTTATCTCCTTTTGCACGTCTTCAAATTTTCTCTTTAACTTATTGTTTTCTTCTCTTTCCTTTCTTAGTGTATCTTTTAGTTGAGAACAAGACTTCTTAGACTGCTCTAGATCTGTCATTATTTTATCTACATTGTCCTCTGAAGCATGGATCAATGCAGCCCCTGCTCTGATAGTGAATCTGGGGTCTCTGTCTGTTCCGTATACAATGGTCGTACCAGTTATCAACTTACCAGACAGGCCCCCTGTTTCAATCTTCTTTTTAGTTCTTTTTACTATCCTTTTCTTTTCTTTATCATAAAAGATAGTATTAAAATCAGGGACCTCTTTCCCTTTCTTCTGTTCAAAGGGGACTAGTCTAAGGGTGGGGGCCATAGACTGTCCAGGTGGGCTGACAGCAGGTACTTCAGGGACTTGAACATCGGGGTTCTCCACATCCTGGGCCTGAATGTCTGCTATGTCAGAGGCTGACTGTTCTGTCACTGTTTGGGCCAGCTTCATCCTCTCTGCCTCCTGCTTTTTCAGCTCCTCGTCTAGCTTCCTTTTTCTTTCTTCTTCTTCGATCTTGGTATCTTCTTCTGCTTTTTTGGCTGCCTCTTGTGCAGCTCTTCTTTTCTCTTCCTCTTCTCCCTTTAGCCACCCTTCGGCTTCTTAGGCTAACCTTTGAGCTTCTTCTTTTCTTTTCTTGGTTTCCTCCTCGGCCTTTGCTTGCTCATCCTACCCCTTTCCACCTTTGGTGGTGATTTTCTTTTTAAACCTTTTCCTCAAGGCCGTTATGTTTAATGCACTGCGGAAAATGGACTCTTCTCTATCCCAATGGTGAGTTTACTCAAAATAGACATTAGTCTCTTTGCAGTGCTCTCCAACCTTGTTGTGGGAGTCATTCCTGTGGAAGGGCATTTCCCCAAAATGAAACTTCTCCAACTCCTCCATGAATTCATCGGCCTTCTTTACTCTAGTGAACTTATAAATCCCCAACTTGAAAGGCAACGGAGGATATGCAGCCTTCTTATGTTCAAATAAAAAGCTTCCTATGCCATCTAGGAAGACTTGCCTAACTGCCTCTTTGTGAATTATATAGTCTGTGGCATACTTAGGCAGCAGGGAGGCTGCTCTAGAGCCTCCAAACATTCTGAAATAGAGCCCCTCCTCAGTCAGGTAATAATCAGCATATTCTTCAATCACCTACAGTGCCTCCTCCAACATGCAGTCACATTCTTTTAAGAAAATAAGAGTATATAATGGCATGATAAAATGTTCACAGACCTCCTTGTAGTGACTGTGGTACTTGTGAGCCCACAGTGGCTTGTATGCGGAGTAAATAGGTATCCTTTCCCAGTCCCAGATGCACCTTAGGCCGGGGAAAGGTTGATTGCATAGTATGCAATCAATGAGTATGGAGCTCATGTAAAATTCTGACATTTTTTGGGACACTCCTCCCAAAGCTAAGGCCATGTAGGCCAAAAGGCTATTGGACACAATGTTGGCCCAGTTGAACACAGTCCCCTATGTCGCAACATAAAAAATTATTGACATCCACTCCAATTTGAAGCTTTTGCCATGGGCTCTCCAAAAAATTCTATTGAGCATTAAGGCAATGAACTTGTATAGGGTTCTTAAGCTTGCGGTGTCATATTCTCCTGTCGGACTGGTTCTAAATTTTCTTCCAGGCATGAGCATCCTCTTGAGGGTCTCGACGAGGTCCATCCTGATGTTTCTTAGCCAATCTTCAGTTAAATATATTTGTGCTTCTGGCAAGTGGTAGGCCAGGGCTACATATCCAGGGCTATAGGCAGCATAGCCTTGTTTGTCAACATTCTCAAGAATCATGGTGGTTACATCTGCCCTGGGCAGAATCCACCCAATCACTTCAGAGCATGGAAAGAGTTCAGGTCTTGTAGCAATCTTCATCAATGAAGACCTTTCTATGTTGGCGTATATGATTTCTTCCTCAAAACCTATATCAGGCACCTCTCGGCATGTGATCAACCTATAGATGTCTCCCCATTGATACTCAAGCTCTACACCAGTTATGCATTTGGTGTCTTCATAAATGTATTCGGTCTTGGTGATGACTTCGACCACAGGGGCCTTCTTCTTTTGACGCTTAGACATTTTGAGCTCGGAGGAATCTTCCTGTCACATATAAAATTGTAATTGTTAGGTTATTTCCGGACAAATTGTAGAGATTGAAATAACAATGTAAACGTTTTCCCTTATCTGCGTTAAACATGACGGCAGTTAATCAATACTAAGCAAATATGCTCACACCAATACTCTTGTCTAACACTGAAATCGGCCCAGTCAACAAAGATTGAGTGGGAAACAAGGTCTACGTTAAAATGAAACAACCTCGGGCTCTCTGTGGGCGCCATGACCACTATGCTACGCAGAACAATGGAGGCACTCACTCTAGCCACTCAAAGGGGTGTTTCAGGAGATAGCACTATCTATGTGCCTTCTACGGTCCGTCTTAGGCTGGGTGATGCTATACTACCCCAGACCGGTTCGGGTTCGAGTTCGACCGTGAACCGGGCCGTTCAAAACAGTGAGATAAAAAAAAGGCCTTGGTTTGCAAGATGTGGATAACCGAAGCAGGGGAAACCAGTCCGACATTCCACAGGGAGGCCATGAAGACCTTCCCCGAACGGCCAAACATAAAATGGGGCAGACTGGTGCAGACAGTGTAACGGCCATCTGCACTGGTTTCCCCAACCATCGAGTGCAGGATAAAAGGCCATAACGGACATGGAAAGGAAACACTCTGTGGGCAACAAAACTCCCCTATTAACAGTACCCAGACTCGCCTCTGCATATATACATGTTAGGACTAAAAACGGCGTGAAAACCCTAACCGCGGAAACAACAATTAAAACGTCCAGTCGAACGGAATGGGATAATGCGTACAAGAGCCTACATGGCACTGTTGCGCGACTGGGGGGAGGAAGACCGTTGAGCTTCCACAGCAGAGCCACCTAGGAACGAGGGTACTGACAGTGGGGGTCCTGGTTAGCTCAAGCGAAAACGATAGCACAGCGACAGTCCAAAATAACAATAAAATAATGATTTACCCGACCCCATACATATATATACCCGGTCAACCATAAGCGGCGGGAGAAAACATCAGGCGGTGAAAAGGCAAGGATCGGAGATCATATGAACATCTCCTCCTGTAACGTCGGGTGGTAAAACAACTGGGAGGATCGTCAAGGCATCGGAAAGAAACTAAATGATAAAAGCATCGGAGCTCGCAGGATTAAACGTCGAATCAATAGAAGGATGAGGAGCCGCAACGACGGAAAAATAAAAGATATTGAGTTCTGCAAACCATCAAAATCGGGGAAAAAACCAACTTAATTACAACTAAGAAAAATCGATTCCGCGGGAAAATAAACTCAAACAACCAAAAAGACAGCGCTTTTCAACGCCGCAATGGTGGACGCCGAAAACTCAAAGATCAATGAAACAACAAAGCAAGGTTGAAAATTCAATGCAACTATCGGGAGACTTCGTAGTATGCCATCCGCAACTGCGGAAAACGTAGAAACAAAATGTTCTGATGGGAATCCAAACGACAGCCGATTGAGACAAAAGTGAATAAAGGCATCGGAGAAAGCAATTGGACCTTGTTGCTTATTACCTTTGCGCAACGGCGGGAGCGCAAGTGACTAATCTTCCGACTCAAACACTCAAAAATGTGTTCGATGGCAAGGTAAACTTAAACAAGTAGTGAAACATTTTTGGCATTAGGAATAGTCTTTCTGCAGAATCATCAAACCGAATCAAAATTCAAACCAAAATAAGCAAAATAAGGGTCCCGAAATTTTTTGAATTTTGGGAAAATGTTGCAGCTGCAACACATCCTTTGGAGGCTTGGCTTGGATTGTTGGATGGAATATTGCAGCATTAAGGCTAGGTTGTAATGTTCTCTCCTGTGTAATTCTATGTATCTCCTTGATTACATTTATATAATTTTTTTCCATAAATATTATTGTGTTAATAATGTTCAGAGCTTTCTTCCTTAACTGTTAACTTAGATCAATTATATGTTTGGATATGCATATGTTGTTTGCTTGTTTCCACATGCTTTACAGGGTTTTGCAGCTGTAGATCTTAAGATTTTGGAGCTTGAAGACAAAAAGATCCAAGGTTGAGGTATATTGTATTTCATGTTAGTTAATTTGATTGTTTAAGGGAAGGATATGTTGCTGTGTCTTTTTGTTATGTATTTGTGATTTACAATGCATAGGAACAAACAGTGTCTGCACTGATTGAGAATTCCTGATAACACGTCCTGATGTGTCCTCTTTCTGATGTCATATTTTTGACCTAATTCGGATGATCCAGTAAGAATTTATTGCAAATATCCCAACACTTCTTTTTTGGTCTATCTAGAAAAAAGAACTTGTATGGTATGCCAAGTGTCCAATATTTATGATATGTGTCCAAAACATATACCACATATACCTTGTCATGTCCTCCTTTTGACACAACATGTCTCACTCAATTGGATTTTGCATGCCCTAGATATGACAGTTTTCCCCATAACATTATTTTCAAACCCTAATTAGAGGATTTTTTAGGGTCGACTTACAAGTGAAGTAGATTTCAAATTTTAGATCCTCAGGGTTTGAAAATTTGGTTTATTGTATCCTAATATGTCCTATTTATGATGCCATAGGTCTCATCTAATTCATATTGGGCCAGTGGAAAGTTATTGAAAATGTCCCAACACTTCTTATTTTATATCATTTCATCAAAGAAAACTTATGTAGTGTGCCACGTGTCTAATATTTTATATTTAATGTTGAAAACCCTACCACAAGTACTTCATTCCATCTTCTTTCTAATGCAATAGGTATAACCTAATTTGAATGCTCTAGTAAAAATTTATTGCAAATATCCCAACACTTCTTATTTTTTGTCTATCCTGAAGAGCGGACTTGTACGGTATGTCGTGTGTCCAATATTTTGTATCTAAGGCTGAAAACTCTACAAAACTTACTTTGTTTTATCTTCTTTCTTATGCAATAGGTCTCACTCAATTTGGATCTTGGATGCTCCATATATAACAATTTTTCCTGGAACACCTGTTTGAGACTAGCTTTTGTGATAGTCAGAAACCCTAACTTATTGAAGGTATAAATTTGAGCCTATAATGAATCGATATGTGAAATTTTTACCCCATATTTTATGGCCAGTTCTGGAAGTGGTTTCCTAGTTTCGATGTCTAAATCGTTGTAGAAAAAAAATTATATCGAAAATACCAAGATCATTTGATTTAAAGAAACCAATTATGAGGAAAGAGATATGATACCAAACGTTATGTAACCAAGTCCCATAAATAGCAAAAAAATAGCATAAATAGAGCAAAACAAATTAATACAGACCTTAATAATAAATAATAGTGATGAATAGCAATCCTCTTTGAGGGAGGAACCTCCTTACACAATGTTTTGTGTACCCAAGACAAGACAATATATAATGATGAATAACATGAAAATATCTACTTACTATATATAGGAGGGATAGGTGTACAATAAAAACTAATAGACCCAAGACGACATCAATATTATGTAATACACCACCATATAGAGGATAAAGTGCCACACTATAGGGGGAATGGGCCCAACATTTAGGGATTAGCAGTCTTATTGGTAGCACACATAACACATCCCTTTACATATTTGGATATAGTTTCATCCATCTGAGGCCAATAGCAATACCTCTAAAGCTGAGCTACTATATTTCCTACACCAAAATGACCAAGAATAAGAAAAATATGGGCTTCTCTTATTACATGCACTCTTTCACTCTATGGAATAAAAAATTTTCCAAGATGATACAATAGGTTATAATTAACATGGTAGTTGAATTCTTCAGTTTGTGTGCCATTCATTAAGATTCATACGCATATTTGAAGTCTTCATCATGTGTGTATTGTTTAATGTAACTGTAATGAGCTAATGGACTATTTTGCAAACAATCAATGCATTTGTTTGAGGTCTTGATAACATATCTACAACTTTATTCTGAATTCCCTGTTTATACTTAATAACTAAGTGAAATTGTTGTACAAATCCCATCCATCTAAAATTTCATAATTTTTGTAGCTTAGTTTGTGATTGAGATATTGTAAGGGTTGATGATTAGTATGTATGATTGTTTCTTTACCCATTAAATAATGTTTCCACTTCTTCATGCTGTGTACTAATTCATACAACTCTTTATCATATGTGTGATAGTTAGCTACTACTTTAGAGAATGTTTCATAATAATAGCATATAGCTTTCTTACGTTTCACTAAGACTACCCCCATGGCATATCCACTAGCATCAGTTTCAATATCAAATGGTTGCTGCAAATCTGGCAATGTAAGTATTGGTGTTGTATTGGTTTTCTCTTTTAAAGTGATGAAGTCTTGTTGCTCTTTTCCTCCATAATTGAAAACCTATTTCACACTTGTAAAAGCAAGTAAAGGATAAGTAATAAATGAGAAGTTAGCAATAAACTTCCTCCAGTATTGGCCTACTCCACATAATCTTCTGACTTCGATTACATTAGTTGGCTTGGGCCACTTCTGAATTACCTCTACTTTACAGGGATATATTCTTAGTTCACCTCCCTCGACAATGTAACCCAAATAAACCAAAGATGTTCTCCCAAAACAACATTTGGACATATTTAAATACAATTTCTCCCTTACTAAGATATCTAAGACCTGTCTTACATACTTGACATGATCTTCCCAAGTTCGACTAAATATAAAAATATCATCTAAGTAGACTATTAGAGAGTTATCAATGAATGTCCTAAATACATCATTCATAATCCTCGTGAATGTATAGGGAGCATTACAAATTCCATAGGGCATAACCATCCATTCATACAAACCATGTTTAGTTTTAAAAGCAGTTTTCCAAATATTATTTTCATGAATTGTAATATGATGATAACCACGTCGCAATTCTAACTTAGTGAAATAAACGACATTTTTCAATTGATCCAAAAGATCATCAATACGAGGAAGATGATATTGATTCTTTACCATGATTTTATTCATATATTTATAATCCAAGTACATATTCCACATACCATTTTTTTTGGAGCAAGTACAATGGGTGATCTACATGGTGAAGAGTTGGGAAAAAAGACCCCTTCTCAACCAGTTCATGTACTTGTTTTGTAACCTCTTGATTTTCAATTACCGATAACTTGTATAAGCTAAGATTAGGTAATGGAGTGTCTTGCGGCAATTGGATCTTGTGGTTAACCTCCCTCTTAGGAGGAAATCCTTGTGGTTCCTGAAATATCTCATCATAGTAAAAAACAACTTTAATTAAATCATGTTTATGCAAAGGATCACATCCCTCAAAAGCACAATTACTATCACTTTCTTTGGGTTTGAAAATAATGATAAAAAATCTCTTGTTGGTGTTTAAGAGCATCTTCATCCAAGTGGATATGGTTTAGGATGTGGCTTAGTTTCCAAACCAATATTTTTAACAATATCCTATGAATCAAGTTAGATTTGATCCACTATCAAATAAAGTATCAATTTTGGTATGTTTAGAAATCACTCTGAAGTGAAATAGTTCACTCCTTTTTTTTCATTAATAACAAGTTCAGATTTATCAACACAATCAGAAGAATATTTACCTTGAAAACTCATGGATGTTATTTTTGTCTCATCTCTAGAGTCTAATCCCAAATCATGTTGGACAGTGGCAGTAGTCTTCTTTTCTTCCTATTTTTTCTGAAACTTTTATGGCTTGAGTTTCAGGTGAAGTTTTCGTCATTTGGATGTGTCATGACCCTTTTTTGACAATGCATGCATGTAGGTTTATCACCTCCTTTATTCACAGTAGTTGTTTTGTTTCCTTTCTCTTTACCTTTAAACTTGTTTCCACATGGATTGAAAGACTTCTTAGAAACGTTATGAGCAATATTCTTCCCCTTAGACTTCTTAGAAACATTATGAGCAGTCTTCTTCCAAATCATTAGGATTAACCATCAAGATTGTATGTTTTAAGTGATTATGCAACCGAATTATGTGTTTAAGAAGGGTTTCCTGAGTATTGAGGGTAATACTTAGCACTAAATCCCTCTTTCTAAACTCTTGTGTATAGTCCTACACATTTTGTCCCTTACCTTGTCTGAAATTGTGCCATTCCATCATAGCTTCTTATTTATACCCCTAGTGGATAGAGTTGTTTTTTCAATGTTGAAACAAATTCATAACATGGGTAAATAACCTTACCTTTAACAAGCATGTCCTCTTGAGTTTTTCTCTCCCACCATACGAGAGTAGTTCCTCCAAGTTGAAGGGAGAGAAACTCGAATCTTCATCTCCTATCAGCTTCTGTACTCTACAATAAACCTCTATTTTCCTAACCCAATCATCCAATTTTTTAGCAGTAACTTCTCCATTAAAAATGGGAAAAGTATACATTATATCAAGCTTTAATAATGGAATATTCATAGCATATTTCTCAAAATGATTTTTATGTGCATCATATGAAGTACTAGAAGAACTAGAACTAGAAGGAGATGACGATGCAGATGGTGGATTTTAAGGAGGTTCTCCTCCATTACCTTTTTTCTTATAATTACTACACGTTGCACTCATCTATTTCCTTGTCTTATTTTCCAATATCCTTGATAGTCAAAAAACAACTTTTCTACCCTGTCTGCAATCTAATAGAAAGCATTGCGGAAGGCCTTTTCATCCTCATCCCCAAAGTTTTCTTTTTCCATTTCCTTCCTTCAAGTTACACATTCAATATCTAGATTGAAAGGTTCAAGTTCTCCTTCATCTGCTTTAAGCTTGGCCCTAGTAATAATTCACACACTCATAATTCTTAGGTTAATCGAGCTTTGATACCAACTTGATCTGAATATTCCGGGATCATATTAACCATGAATTTTTGTGTAAATGAATTTTAAACAATAAACTCTTTGGGTAAGATTTAAAAAGAAATTCCTTTAAAACAGAATGTAGGAATAACATGAATGCAAACTAACAAAAATGCAAACCATAAACTGAAGACAATAAATTGATAACAGATTTCGACTCTAAAGTACTACGTCTCTGAGTCCTAGTGTTATAGAGAAAACTTCCTATGGCTTGGGGTACCACAACAGACAGAGTAATCACAGAAATCAATCATTTCCCATATGCAAGAGAAACACAACATCTAACACTAAGGGATCTTGAAACATACCTTATTCCGGATGGTTGATGTGGATCCCCGCTGAGCTTTTCCACTCTCGCTTGTATTAGCAATTAGCTCTCTCAACATTCAGCAAACAAGACAAGCATGCTATATAATGGTGTTAGATCTACTCTAGTATATATAATAAATAACATATAAGCATTTATAAGCATCCATGGATTCAATACTCATTTAAATACACATTATTGGACAGGAAAAGATATTTCTATTAATATAAATCAAAGATTACAATAGTAACAACCTCTGTCGGCACGTCTACGAACCGGAGAAACTAAGTCCTCCACCACTTCTCCATCTCTCGGTAGCAAGCTCACAAGAAAAGGAAAGCTTGGGAAGAACACAAAGTGCTCCAAGAGACAAAGGGATGCAGACTCAAGTATAAGCTCCAGCAACAATGGACTATAGTTTTCTTGCTCTTCAATTCCTCTTCTTTCAATGTATCCAAATGGTTCCTTATATAGTGCTTCAATGGGGTAATGGAAGGTCAAATTCAAGCGATCTCAAGGCATATGGAAGGCCAAGAGACAAGTGACTCGGATCCACATCAAGGAAAACTCCAAAACTATTTGGTTTTTTGCACACATCCCGATGTACACGGGTTTGAGGGTCATATCCACGTATATACGCGAGAATATGTTTAAAAGTCGCGTATGGAAAATAATGCATGTTTTTAGGGATGATATTGGAAACATCAAAGGTACAAAAATGGTCCATGGGGTCCAAAGAGTCTGCAGAGGGACAGGGAAGGCCATAAATGTGTGATCCACCATGTGTGGTAAAATCAGTTGTAAGTCCAAACCACTTTCCCCCTAACATCACCTCTTTAAGTGATATGCAGTACAACTTGTAGCATAGTCTTGTCTTTTTTGTTTTAGACATTTCTTAAAGTGAGTCTTACATATTGTTTCCTTGATTTCTCCAGATGGATCCTACCTCATGTCGATACATTGGATTTGCTGACAAAGCAAGCAGATGGTCCCTAAACCTCACCTCAGCTGCATGGGTCATCTACTCCCCGTCGCATGAGTTGATCCATATCGACGGAATATGTGTGGGCATTTAAACCAACAACCAGTCTGAATATGATGGTTTCAATGGCCTCTTGGTCGCCACTCTCCAGTTGGGAATCCGCCATATTGATGTCTTCTTAGACTCCCAGCTGCTTGTCTCTCAGTTGAACAACTATTACCGGGTACGTGATCCCTGCCTCTTTAGAAAATTCCTGTGCACTAAACAGATGATTAGAACATTTGAATCCATCACATTCACATATGTTCCCAGAAACCTCAATAGTGTAGTAGACCAAATGGATAATGACATTCTAAATTGGCATATTCATCATCGCACATAGGAAACATACAAAGAACATCATCATGCATTACCACACATAAATATGCATACGCATGTAAAAATATATCATCTAGGCATTTCATTCACATCATCATAAAAGACTCACATATAAAACCATAAAAAGTGCATACAAAAAATCCTAAGTGCACCAACGCACTAGGGGCAGCCCAAATAGCTTCTAGTCCGACCCAGACTCATCCTCATTGTCTGGATCGGTGTCATCATCCTCCTTGGAGGGATTATCATCCTCCACAGGAATATCCCTCTCGCCACCCTACGAACATAATCACAGGCCACGGTTATCCTCCTCATCAGAGAAGTCCACTCTGGAGGCACACTATGAATGGCAGTAATCAGCTCATTATCTAAGCGTTGCCAACCTACATCAGAAATCCCCTCAGCAAGTCGCTCCAAATGTGGCATAATAGTGTCCACCTCCCGTCGTCGCCTACGAGGGTTCCCTGCGGGGACTGTCGGCTCCGCAATCGCAACCACTCGCCTCTGATAATCGGGTGGCAAACGAGGACCAATATCTGCATACGCAAACAAAGAAACCATCAGTCTATGCATATAATCATACAACTATCAACCAACTAAACTACTCTATTTATAAATATGAGCACAAAAACATCACACATACATACCAGCTGGTCCCCAGGCCTAGCCTGGAGGTCGGGGCATCTCAGGGTCTCCATGATAGTCCATCCTCGCATAAGGGTACTCCTCAACCGCCACCGGGAGCTACCACCACTGATCCAGCAACTCCTATGTGAATAAGCAGCCCACTCTGCCACCTCCCTCTCTCACCATCTTTTGACACCATCTATGCTTCTGCGGCTCCCGTGGACCACTATCCCGCACTACCTGATGCAGACGCAGAGTCGGTACTTTCTCAAAAACGAAAGCACATAAGAAAGAGCCGAAACAAAATCCTTCACCAGATGCCCTTGCATGGTTCAGTTGACACCAAACCACAAGTAGGTACATCTGGGCCCATCCATAGTAAGTGCCCCTCATGGCACGCTCTACCATCTGTAGTTGTCCTCCCGATATCTTGTGGTTCCCCGTGGAACCCAAGATACGCAGAACCATTGTTGCAACATCGCAGGTTGACAAGTCCTCAATATCACACGTCAATATGTGTGAACCATGCACATACGCAGTAGCGTAACAGTGCATATCACACAAGTCCTCCAGCGTCTCCCCACAAGACAGTACCGACACCAAGTCGCCAACGACTCCCAACATCAGGAGCCCAGTCAAAAAATACACATCCAGTAGCGTAATCTCAATACATTGCCCATGTATAATGAAATCATCCTCCCCAATATCCCAGAAGCTCACTAGCGTCTGTAGTAGTAGACGTAAACTCTTCATCAGGGGCATTTGCATGAACATCAGTAGTCCACAACGAGCCAGTGCACCCCACACATTTCCATCCCATAAGGCCTCCTCCCAGAGGTCCTTGCAGTCTCTCTCCCACCACAAAGTCTTAGGCATCCTGCACAAAAACAAAACAACTATCAGCCACAGCTTTCAGCAAAAAATCCACCCTAGGACCAAGTCGCTCAAACAGGCCTCACAGAAGCGACTGAGTCGCACTATTTGGCCAAACAGAAGCAACCTTAGATAGCTCTTCTTTGCCCAATAGGAGCGACCCAGTTGCACCTGTTCGGGCAGAACAAGCGACCCAATCGCTCCTTTTCCCACAAAAAGCACGGCCTGGCTCATGGAAGCCCTAGCAGGCTCACAGAGGGTTCCCGGGTGAGAAAATTCAAAAAGTAAATCAGCGAAAAAGATGGATTTTTCAAGAACTCTTACCTGCAAGTCACATATCTCGAAACCGTCGGTCGAAACAGAAGAAATCAGCAAAATAAGTGTGGGTCCATCCTCTCCAACTCAGCAATGAATAGTGACAATGACACTTCACAAAATGGTCCCCACCCATTTATAGGCCTCATTTGACCTATTTTCTTCTTTTCCACATAAATGGGCCATACAGAGTCTGTTTGAGACACCATTTGCACCATTGGTTTCAGAATTTTGTCCTCTATATTTCAATGAGACCACAGTCTCGTGATCAGTAAGTAAGTTTTGGGGCCACTTCTCAAGAGTTTCCTCGATTTACGTTCCACTTTGTTATACAAATGTCTCTGGACTTGTACTTGTGTCATATGCTAGTCTCCTGACTTACACCACCGCAACTTATGCAGGATTTCGGACCATCTCCCAAAAGACACCTTAGTTTACGTGCCCTTCGCATATAACTATCGAAGCCATCCACCGCAGCTTACGCGGGTTCCCGGAGGGCGGATCATTTCTTTCGCATGTATTTGGCATATAAGTGCCTCTGGACTTGCACTCATATCATATGTATTCCAGTCTTTCCACCAAAACTCATACAAGACTCTCCTGACCTCTGTTCGAGAGCCACCTCAATCTACATGCCTCTACCGCACCGAGTCATGTGCCTCTGTCGCGATCTATCCCGTGCATGCATTGGTATGTTCAAGAACCACCTGCTCCATCCATACTACACAGATGACCTTTGGATCATTGTCCATAGTCCCGGGAGGGGGGCACCTTTAGTGCCCCCTCGATCGGTTAACCATAAAGGAGTTTCTGTTAAGCTCTTTTCTGACTCCTAAAAGAATGAAAAGATGGTCGAGTGCATTTGATTCCTCTCCCACTCATTAAAGTATCGGAAAGGGAATCTACATAGCTTCATTTATCTCCTTTTGTGAACCATGTAGACTACCATATGAAAAGGACCACCTTGGCACATTCAAGACAAGACCGTTCCCCTCTACATCCTTTTATGCTTTCTTGGGCAAAGGGGCCAAACTTTACGAAAAATCTCACCATGGGTTGTCTTTAAGCTCTTTTCCAGCCTTCTCATAAAGAAAAGATCATCGAGCAAACTTGGTTTTGTTCATGCTCATAAAAGTATTTGAATGACCGTCCAGTCAGTACAGGTTTAACCTTTTCCAGCTTGATTGGACTACTAACGGTAAAGAAGTCTACCATCCCCCAAATATGGGTGAGCTCTCTTGTGCACACTTTTAACCTTTTTCGAGCACATGAGACTATCAATGAAAAAGAGACCCCACTAGAGTCTTATTCATGCTTTTAGACTCTATAAAATTGAAAGCACCATTGAGCATTTACTTTCTTGGGCTCACTAAAAATCCACGAGATCGTACCACAATGGTGTCTTTAGACACCACCCCACATATAACAGTTCGGCAGCATTCCCAATTTGGGTCGCCTTTGTTCAGAGTATTCTGTGATGTGTCTTCCTTGGATCCCATCAATACCAAAAGTGTCTACCTCCCCCAATTATTCCCCATCTGTAGTTACATCCCCGATATTACAGCTATGATCCCTTTCCCGTGAGTCAGTTTCATTTGATGCCTGGTCTGCCCTGCCGTCATACTCTGAACAAAGAAAGTTTGAGTCCACTACACTCCCTATGCCCATGTTCCAACACCCCACCCCCCAATTAGTGGGTCAGTCCTCAGATTGTCTCACATCTTTAGGTTATCTCCCTCATGCTTATGGCCAAGGAAACACCATTGCCTTGGTCAGTTGTAGGTCTCTCTCTGTCGACGACAACACATGTATTCCAGAGGATAGACCCAGATGTTCCTGTATCCTGGTTTCATTAACCTCATTGATGATTTCCTTGGACCACTTGAGAGGAGTCCTTAGTGCCTCTCGGGATGGTTGTGTCTCACGCGCTCGACTCCAGCTACATCATCGCACTGTTGATATTCATACAGGGTATTGGTCCGTATAGTATTTGGTCGAATACTCCAGCTGTCACCTGACTCTAACATATTAATGAGTCCATTAATGGACCCAAATAGGTTCATGTCCCTTGTGATTTTCGGGTTGCATTGGATACAGTGTTCAGAAGCCCTAGAGCAGTGCTTCGATATAGATTCATGATTGATGCAGCACATTGTACCATAGAGACTCTAACTCTCCGTCAATAAGTCCCTACAGCTATGTACGATTCCAAATCTAGAATACTGTCAATCATGAAGATATAGCATTCCATGAGAATTCCATGGGTCCAATGTAGCAGTTCTTTAGATCAGTATTGTATTTGGCCTCTTCTTGAGGCCACCACTATGTAACAACAGTTGTATATGATCGGCTCTTGCATTTGAAAGCATAGATCGCAGTATTATTTCAACATGGTTACAAGCATGGGTATGCCCACCTCATCCATAGACATGTCACACATTATTTGTATCTCACCCATTGATGGGAACCATATTAATACAAAAACCAAAAGCCACCATGTCCCAGCCCAGGAAGCACCACCTCTCCCTAGAAAATCTTATGATGTCTGTCGGCCATACGATGAGCTCCTGCCCTCACACATCAGGGGGCAATCTGTTCACCCAAAAAATTACCCGATTAGCTCTACATGACCTACACCACACAAAGACATTTATTTCACTACCCTCATTGACCCCCACACCCTCGTAAAGGCTCAAAAACACAAAAAAGGGCTTAAAACCCGATGAAAGAGCCTAAATAGCTCTAAAAGGGGCTAAAACCTCCAAAAAGGGGATAAAACCCCTACAAGGAGCTTAGAAACCCTAAAGGAGCTAAAGAATGGACGAAAAGGGCTTAAAGTCCAAAAAAGGGGCTAAAGCCTTGACCAAGGGCTTAAAACCCTAAAACTCAAAAAAAAAGCTATAAATACAGGGGTGGGGGTCACTCTCAAAACATTCCTCATTTTCCTATTGTTAATCTTCCCGTGTGAGTGCCTTGAGACCCATCTCTCTCAAGCCATTCACCCCTCTTGCTCACTTGCTCCATTAGCCAAATCCCATTCCATAGAGAGGTAGCTTCCGGCTAGGGCATGGTGGCCCATTTCATCAAAACTAAAAGGTATAATGTGTGTTTCTTCTTATTAGCTTAGTTTTTTGCTAACATTTTCATTGCAGGTTCTCCATTGATTAGTTGTTGTCATTTGTTCATTTTACTAACAGGTTTATTGCAGGGTTTTGTATGGTTCACTAACCCTTTCCTGTAGATTTCTCTTCCATCTACAGAGACCCTATCCTTCCATCCTATAGACAAAAGGTAGTCATTTCTGCTCGTAGCTAGGGTGAAAGCCCTACTACACATGGGAAAGTGGACCAAACACCATTGTTTATGGGTTTCTTCACCTTTTATTTGAACATTGCCTTGTGGACCAATCTATATTACTTTGGGGGCTACTTCATGGTCATATGGACCAATCCTTCTGGTCATGTAGACCCAACACCACTACTTTCGGGGTTATGTGGACCCATCATCATGATTTTGGGATATTTTTCACACTTCATCCCAATAGGATTTGTTCCAACCTTAGGGGCTCTATGGGGCCTTCTCCTACATGGGTTATGTGACCCCACCCACATGGTCATGTGGACCCAACACCACTATTTTAGGATTTTCTTCACATTTCTTACTGACATTTCTTAGGAATACCTTTATGAACTTTCTTACATTTCTTATCATCATGGTCATGTGACCCACCATAATACTTCTTTAGGACACTTTAGGTACTCCTTTACACTCCACATCATCATGATCATTAGGGGGTTCTCTAGGGGATTCATAAGACTTATGTATAACTTAAACTATCTTCCCATGAGGGTCATGTGCAACCGTTATGCCATAAGGGGACCCCTTTGAATTTATATACACTTGTGTTAAAGGTATTTCTTAGGTTCTTCTTTAGGTGATTCAAGGCAACACTATACATTCCTAAACAATTTATCTCTACTACAACCACATCATCATTTGGCACCTTGTCACCAGATATATCTTCACCATTTTGGCATCAATGGCACCTTGTTTGACATCAATACATTCCCAAATAATATATCTCTACTGCAACCACATTATCATTACCACCTTCACACCACATATATTTTCACCCCTTTGACATCAATAACACCCTATTTAACATCAATGACAACTTCTTCCAACGATTCCTTCTGTGAGGGGTAATTGATGGTGTAAACCACTTTAAGGGTTTTGTATATATTCTTCAATTTTATTCTCATGCGTCTCTATTTTATTATTATGAAATTAAGGGTCTTATCTTATCTTTACTAAGGTTTACTATAATATCGCGCTTTCTCACTAGGATGTTCATGAGAATTCGTTCTTTATCTTTGCAATATTTATTTTCTTTATTGACATGACAACAATGGAAAATTAATTTTGATATTATAGCTCGAAGTTAATGAATTTTTTGTGGTATTTAGACTTTCTCTTATTCTTCTTTTTTGTTTGCTAGAATCTCCCTTACTTGTGGGAGTGGCCTTTGGTCTAAGAAACCATGACTCATGAGCATCTAAGCCGCCAAAATCACTTGGGGATCACACCCAGCTTGGGCCACACCAACTCTCAACTAGATGAATTTTGGGTGTCTCCTCCCAACTTGATCACCCCTAATTGTAATTGAACCCGAATCACCCTACTGACAAGACCCACACCTTAACCAAATGAACTAGTGGGAATTGACTTAAATGTTAGGAGGACATGGGGGTGGGATTTGATCCACTTATGTGTCTATGGGTCATGAGATCATTTAATATAGTCTCTATGGGTGGAACCACATGTTTGACCACTACTTAAAGGTGCCCCCATGGCTCCAGGTTAAGCCCTCATTGGAATTGAACCTTGCTCACTCGTGAAAAAACTCCTCACTCTTCATCGATGGATCCAACCCTTTTGGGAAACTTTCTCTTATTCTTGGTCTTCATATACCTCCACATTTTCCTTTTAGATTTAGTTATCGTAGTGATTTTAACAATGTTTATCTTTTGGAGGATGTCCTCCTCCACTATCACCCATATGTTAAATCAAGAGAATTCATTTATAGTTAAACTTAATTATAATAGTGTTTTTAACAATGTTTATGTAATTGAGGAGTCATCATATCCCCCAAATGTTTAACCAAGAGAATGCATCTCTAGTCTAACCTCTCATGATCCTTGAGTGATTTTTATCGATGTTTAAACCAATAGGAAGACTTTAATTTATCATATTAATTAGCTTTTGTTCATATATTGAGTACTTGATCATAACCTTACTTTCGATGGGAGTTTCAAGCCCATGTTCTAAAAGCGGGATAGGGTAAGGGTATTACACTTAAGTTTAAAGTTATTTATTATAAATCTCTTGTGGTTTTGCTTGATTTTTCTCCATGTTTCCTTAGAAATTCTACAACCCCAAACCTAACAGCCATACAAAATCATTGGTTAACAAGGGTGTAGAAGAGGAACTTATTTTTTTTCTAGAACCAAAATTATGTAGCTTGACCATTGTTCTCAAAATTAAAGTAAGCTTTCCAATCTCTTCGAATTAATTTTTCAACATATAGATGCAATTCAGTTTATAATGAAAAACATCTCTAGGATACTTGTAAAAGTGGACACATTCCAAGATGTTACCCAAGAGAAAGTGTGTTTTATCCTCTACAATAATATTCTCAAGTATTTTTCAAATCCTCTCATGTTAAGGCATTTCAGGTCTTGTCCATTTCCTTGTCTCACTATGAAGCTCATGTGAATTTGTACTTATCTTTGCAATATTTATTGTCTTTCTTTAGTTGGAAACAATGGAAATACAATTTTGATCCCATATCTTGAGGCTACTATTTTTTTAGTAATTAAAATCAATTTTTGTAAGTCTTTATATTGCTCGTTTTTTTGTTTTAAACTTAGTTATTGTTGGCTTAAACTTTGACAGACCTGGTTCACTAACAACAAACCAACAAACCCCAAGATACTGGCCCTTTTGGCATCATCTGCAAGCAAGTGAAGTCTCACCCGAAGTACTTATGGGTATTGTAGGAACCAAGTTAATGTTGTAATGAAGGGAAGAGGAAATTGTTCTACAAAATAACCCATCAATAGAGCTTCAACATACTGCAACAAAACCATAAAAACAACACAGTGCATACATTAACTGCGAGGTAACATTGCAAGTTAGATTACATGCAAATTATTATTATTACCACTTAGCATTACTGATCAGATCAAACATAGCATTCACACCACAAATATTCATAATATACTATGAGACACACGGTATTCAATACTTGGAAACCCAAGATAAGAGAAAACCACGAAATGTTGTTACATCAAGCACTTCAGATAGACCTGTGCACTTATCCTGTAAACCTATCGTTCTTCTTCTCTCAATACATCACAGATTTGCACACACAACGTGTAGATCATTCTCTTTCATTAACAAAACAAGATCATCACCATACTAAAAGTGACAATACAACACTATTTCAACCAGTTCTTACAAAAACCATCAACAATTCTTCATCAATCATATTCTACCCAACTCATGACATATTTATATTGATCCATTGAACCTCATGGTCCACTAAGTGGACACAAAACTCTAACCATATTTTAATTAATTTCTTGGTTGACGTGATCAACCACCAGTTTTCCCTTCTTTTCTGCCACTATGCCATGGTGCTTCCTTCTTTTGTGGGCATGCTCCCTTTTACCACTATGTTGCACGACCCCAATCACACCAAAACTTCTTCGTAATTTATCCATAATACTTTAGGCCCAATAGTTATAGTTTTTCTTTTAACAATGGTTATGCCTTGGAGGGAATCCACTTCCATTATCACCCAAAGGCTTAACCAAGAGAGTGCATCTCTAATCCAATATCTCTCGAGACTTAAGTATTTTTTACCAATGTTTGAATTAGTCATAGTAATCCTCTTATTCTTCATGTTAACTAGCTCGTGATTGTGTATTAAGTAGTTGATCATAGCTTTACTCTCAATTGGAGGAATCCCATTTTCTAAAATGAGGATAGAATAAGGGGTATTGCACTTAATTTTAAAGTGATTTATTATCAGATCATGGATTTGCTTGATTTTCCTCCAAGTTTCCTTGGAGATACTACAGCCCAAAAATGAATACCTATACATTATTGTGGTAACAAGGGTGTTGAAGAGGACATTCTTTTATTCCCATAACAAAAAATATGCAACTTTACAATTGTTCTCAAGACCAATTCCAATTTAACTTACAATGGAAATCAATTCCAAGATACTTATAAAAGTGGGCTTCTTCTAAGTTGTTATTATAATAAACAAAATCAATATATATGATTTGTTTAGATGTAATGACAGTCACCTTTGTTTTATCTATAGTTACATATATCATGGAGTTAGAACATAAATATTTAAGAATTTTAAGCTACTTAGCAAGATCGGAGGGGCACCTTTCTAAAAGGATAATATCAAGTACATATAGAAGGATGATGATGATTAATCTTTCCAACACTATGCTTGCACGACTTACTTCTTCCAGACAATTCTTTAACATGTCAATGTAATTACCAAAAATAGTAGGTGACATGGAACAACTTGTTTTACCCTTATATTAAACTTGATTTCCTCAAAACAATGCTCATTATTTCTAAACTTGGGATTGACCTCTTGCGAATACTTATTACTACAACCCTTAACCCTTATAGTACATAACCATTTTAATATAGTGATGATGTGTATTGTCTCATAAGAACAATAAGCTCTATCCAACAAATAAAAAATAAAGTAAATATTATTGAGATTGGCATTATTGTTTTAACAACAACGGTTATCTTTATGTATTATCAAAAAGTTACATATGAACTATACAATGAGTATATACATAGTCGATTTTCCCTCCTTTCAACTAATTCAGTATAACTATTATAGTCATCGTTGAGAAAAACGTTTATTGTAATACTACTATGCCTAGTGAGTAACCATAGAAATCTCCCAAAAGCAAGATTGTTTTACTAAACATGGAAATTTTTCATTGATACTATCATTTGTTGCCCTTACCTGGAAATTTGGAGAATCAATTTCCTTAGTCTCATGAACTTGCTGCAGTCCAGCTGCCTCCCTATCTTAATGAGTTGTAGACACCTTGTGTTGTTGGTGGACTGTGGGTTCTTCAAGGCCATCAACCAACTTACTAGAGGCTACTAAAAATAAGTATTGGCCCAGTTGATTAAGGAAACTCAACAGTTGACCTGACTCTTCTCCCAAACTGTTCAGTTGTTGTTTGACTAGGATTTTGAATTCATCATTCGAAAACCTCTTATCATTATCTCGATTTTACACATTTTGTAGTCTAGAACTGATTTCATTGAGTATGTCTTCATGTCGTCTGAGTGTTTTCCTTATATCCATGAGATCCCTTTGAATATTCAACTTGCATACTGGACATTCCATGTTAGGGAGGCTAGCAGGAATGGTTACCACACCAACTAAATACAAAGTCCGGGGATAATATTTTCTCAAACCCTCTCTAGATATCATTGTAGCATCAAACTCTTCCCGAGCTGCAAAAAGTGGTTGTCCATTCTCAAGATCTTTCTAAGATTTCTTTCATTTACCACCGTCAACTATGAGGCTCAAACTTCTTACTGCTAAAGTACCCTTATGTTGTGATTTCCTCAAAGCCTCTTTAGTAATTGTTTTACTTCATACTCTTCCCAATATACCAGAGAGTGCTATCATTTCTCACTCTCCTCCAAATATTGGTGTTGCTTACCACCATCAACTATGAGGCCCAGGCTTCTCTAGGGGGGACCACCAAACACAGTAATTGATAGAGAAAACTAGATCAAGAGAGTAGGTTCTTTTTGCTAGAGTACATTCCTTCCACCATTGGTTTTCATTGGGTTGTGACTCAGTTTGTTGCAAAACTAGCTTCTTGTACCTCCTGATCCATCCATAGGGATAAACAATCCTATATTTCATTCTATATTTGAAATGACTCAGTTGATATATTGAGGTGGAGTGATGAGGGGATATCTGGAACATGTAGGGTATTTCCACACCCATCGTTCTTCACTCTTGGTACCGAGCCATGTGAACTCTCTAGTGGGACTTCCACTTGCACAGTAAATCCTTAATCAGACCATGCATTAAGGGATATGGAATTGGATTAGAACCCCATTTTTAACTAAATTTCCTTTCATGATTTTTGTGGTGTATTTTTCCCTTATATATGCTTGATGGTTAAATATCCTAAGAACCTGGTAGAATTGAAAATTTGTGAAATGGCCTACCTATCTAGAGATCATTTCCATCAAATCTGGCATAGCAACATTTTTAAGGGGCATAAAATTTTGAGCCATCTTAATTATTATGGAGTCCCCTATTACAGTTAAGGAGTTGATATTTAGCACTTGATCTTGTCTAAGACCTTGATATAATGTTTTTGTGTCTACTTAGTTATTCATTATGATCATTAGCCCCCACTCATAAGAAATTTCTTTATGTTCTTTGGGATTCAAGATGTCCCCCCTACTCCCACACTTGCCACTCTATTTAAATTGTCATTTCCATAAACAAATATGGTGGAAATTAAAATGCTACAATTCTGGGAAGTGAAGAGATCCTAAGAATTGATTAAGTTGTGAAATTAAGAATAACTATGTTAATATATTATTAAGGATAGAACAAGTTAAAAATAATATGAAAAAGGTGCTCTAATCTCTACTTTTTTATCTCATAAATTTTATTAAACACCAAATTTTAATTTTAAAAAAAAACTTTATTTTCTTTTTGTTTTTGTTTTCTGTTTGATTTTCCATATATAAAGTATATTTACTATACCAATGGCATGTAGGATCTAAGTTAATCCTATTGAACTTATGGATGCATTTCTTAAGATACTAACCCAAAAGTACGATACATGTAAACATCATAAGCAAAACTAGTCATGGTCAAAGACATGGCCATCGGGGGCTTCCTCCATAGAGATTCTTCCCTACCAAGACCAAAATCACCAAATGCCCCATGTTTCTCTACTAAAATTGCCTCCCATTGATACATAGTGTCCTTGTTGATTTCTTAATCCTTCACTAAGCTAATGGAGACTAAAAGAATCCCTTCCTTTAATTGGAAACTCCTAGCAAATTCTAATCTCATATTATATTGTATTTAAAGGCCCATCACCATTTTATCAATTTCAATCAATTATTCCTGAAGTTGAACTTCAAATGCATCCTACTTGGCTTCCTGCTTTTCTACATGCAAACTGAAATACTCAAAATCCTTCCTCATGCCTTCCACTTAAATGGATGAATGTCTTTACATTTTCTTAACCTCATAGTTCCCTCCATATCCTTTAATCTCAAGTATAGAAGTCCAATCCATGACTGAAGCCCATCCTGAGGACTGCCTCAAACTCTAGACTACTTGATTCCAAGAGCTATTGTAAAGAACCTTACACCAAACAACTTAGCCACCCAAAGACCATTCCAAAGTTCATAACAAGCAAGCGAAGGAGAAAACAAAAACAATGTGACCAAGGATTGTTCCCCACACATAGAATATCATAGGACTCACAAAAGAAAAGGTTGTACCTTTAGCAAATAGATGCACAAAAAGAGATGTAAAAATGATACCAATGTTTGTTTCACCAATAGATAGAACACTCATAACATGTGCTGTGGGAAAAAGTTTCCTAATGGCTAGGGGTGACCACTAACATACTAAGAAGATAGAAATATGATGACTCTTAAACTATAAATTTAAAACACAAAAGAGATGTTTCACCACTCACATGAGTAAGAAAATAAGCTAGCAAGTATAAGAGTGAGATGGGAGGAAAAGAGGAACATGTTTATAGAGTTTGATCCTTGCTACTCTTGCTCTTAACTTTGATTTACTTCACTCCAACAACTTGAAACCTGAAAAAGTGTCAAATAACCCTCCTCTCAATCCTTATGGATTGAATAAAATATAAACCAAAACAAGAACATATATGTAATCAAAACTACTATTAACAATGCTCTTGAAAGAACTAGTATTCTTCAATCAACCAACAAGGACTAAACATATCAAGACTTACACATGTGTATGGTGGCGAGAGATCATAAATTTATATTATCAAATAACAAAATGAAAGATACACAAGTTACCTTTTTGTTGCTTCAACACATTTCGAAGCCTTTGAGTAGGTCCCTCTGCTCTTGAATCACTTGCAATCCCACTTACAAACACTTAATGTTACAAGGATGTATAGTATAGAAGTCATATACGATGGTTGACTTCAACAACTTAAGAAAGGAGTGCTAAGGGACAGGGGTCATTCAAGGAAAATGGAAATGGATTCAAAATGGTAGAAGAATTCCTCCAACATAGCAATAATGTGGGTGTAACCCTCCNCCACCATGAAACTATCTTAACTTTTGAACTTTTAGGGTTTTTATATTTATTTTTTTACATTTTTCATGGTCCTCATGCCTTGCCCAAGGGCAAGGTGCATGACCACACTCCTTGCAGTAAGGAAAGGAGTGTGGGGCCTCATTTGGGATCAAACTTCAATGGTTTCGAGTGGGAAAGGTTTGGATTGTCTTCAAGGGGGTATAGGCCATCATGTGGGGTCAAATTAGGGCTTCTTCCATGATGATAGGTTCATAATAATGATCAATATTAGACACTTAGTTGTCGTCTTGGTATATTGTCGTCACAAATGTGGAAGTGCCAATTTATGTTATAACGAATTCCCCCTAATGTGTGAGGTCAAAAGGAGAGTTGATGGTTGAAATACATTATAATTCCAATGGAAGGGGAGTCAAGTGATATCAAGGTTGAAGTTCCCAATCAATGGTTCGGAGAGGTACTTGTAACAAAGATAAAGCTGTCAAAAATTGATCTTCCTTGAGGTGGGAATACCCATTCTCAGATGTGATGAAACATGGATTCGAAATCAAGTACATTACAAATCCATGGGATATAAAATATGCATGGTCATGGCCATATAAAGAGTACATAGTGGATCCATGGAGTATAATGTGGGATGATGGCCACGACAATGATACATAGTGGATCCATGTGAACAAGGGAACATAGCCACAAATAGGTACGTGGTGGATTTATGTCTCTGTATATATCAAGAGAACAATTGTAACTACAATGAGGATAAATTGGTTCTCCGAGTAGTACCAATGTGATATATTGTATGGTATAGTCTTGTGCAACTCGAGCAATAGAAAAATGTGGGAGTGTTATTCTTAGCCCAAGTTCTTCCATCCAAATCATTGACATGTACAAATCCTGACCATGTGAATAGACGATCTAAAGTTGAATATGGAGGACATTGTTTGATTACCATTCATTGATCTAAATTGTTAAGAATTATGACGTAACCCACTGATAATGAGAACGGGTGCCAAGATACCTAGTACATTCTAGCATGTGCAAATAAATGTCTTGGAGTCGAACACTTGTAGAATCCATCAAGCAATACATTGATGTATTCTCACTGCCTAATAGTGACATAACTTGCCATGAATGACTGATAGACCCAAGGGACTCTCTATTTTATAGATCTCATTCCTATAGCAAGATGTGTTGAGGTCGATGGGAAGAGATCTATTGGAAGGGGGGCATTAAGGAATCCCCCATCAATCAACACAAGGAAGTATCAGGAACTAATTTGAATTGGAAAATGACTTCAATAAAAAAATTGCAGGAGAGACCACCAAGTACGTCTCTCGTATGCACCAAATGTGAATAGCACATGAAAGAGATCCTCTGAGAAATAACCGATAATGGAAAGTATTGACAAAGGTGAGGACTTCCACCAATGATTAAAATGAATCCAAGGTACAACATGAATCCAAAATTATGAATAAAGGTCTTAACTTCGAACATTCAGGAAAGCACTCAGTCAACAACCAATGACGAATGTCATCTGTTGAAAGCAAGGCAACCTATCAATGATGAAAATAGGCCTAAGTTACTACTAATATAGGTCAAAAAATTTATATCAATGTGTCGTCGTCGATGAGACATCACTCGCCAGTGAGAATTCAATGGGGACCTTCCAGACTAGCACAAGTACAAACATTGGTCATGATGATACGTGCTAAGAATGACTTGAAAACAAGGAAGGTTGACATGCGAAGTCAAGGAAATTGAGAAATTCCTGACATAGGCTGGGACAACCCTTGAACATTGAGCATGAGACAATAGTGACTTGGGTAGCACTTGACGCAAAGGAAACAATGATATAAATATATAATGCAGGAGACATTAACAAATTCCCGTATGATTGGAAGAGTAACCAATTGGAGGAGTAAAAACTCTGGGATCATGGTTTAGTTCCTAAGGCCATACTAAGACCCAAATTGTTGATAAGACTAAAAAATAGTGCTTTGTTCATGGATGACATGAATTGTTTCCAATATATAACAAATATTTAAGGTCAATTCCCCCTCTCTCTTTTTTAAATATTTCATTTATTTGTATTTTTTCATATTGTAAATCCTAAAAAAGAATAAACAAATTTTGATACAGTGGAATAAAGGAGTGTCACAAGGCATGCAACTATGTTCCAATCACATGGAATAGATCTATGCAAACAAAATGCCCAAAGGGTTTTGGGCAAGAGGTGGACGCTCATTAGCATGTTTCTTCCAAGGATACAATACATAATGCAAATGAAACATATGCAAGTGATGAGCAACAGAATGAATGTAATGGCAGTATGGAAGCTACACCAAATCATTATGCATAGTTGTGCTAGTAGCAGTGAACAAAGGCAAGTGAAAAATGAAAAAAAAAATGGGATCCTTATAGAGAATGGCCATAAATAGATGAGAAAGAAAGGCATGTGACTTCTTCTCAAAGTCATGGTCAAACTAAATCTAAAAGATGTCAAGCTTATGAGAAAAAATCGGCACATGAACCAAAATGGAAAGAGGGTGCTAACTATGTTGTCCCATGTTAGGTAGGCTCTTCTATTGGACAGATGCAAAGTGAATATAGAGATGGATGAGACACCAATATCCAACAAGTTCGACCCTATGGAAAATTTGGGTGCAAAAGGTTCAAATGAATCGTAAGAATGGGGATCTATAACCTATATGTAAGTTAATTTCCAAATATACATGCTCATATTGATCAATATGTAGAGGATGATCCCTAAGCAACCGTGAATCCAACTTAAAATCATGTATCCAAGAAACAAGAATACCATGATGATATGTACAAAATCTGTAAAGAAAGATCAAGTATAGGTCACTTTATAAGGGGTTTGTTCACATTTAATATCTTCAACAATATTTATCACCAAGGCATAGTCTACTAGTGAATACAAGAGTATCAAAGCACAAGGACCTCTAATCAATGAGATCAAACTCATGAGGGATATCAAAATTGAAAGCAGTAATAGATCCTACTGGAACAAACTCATGATCACAAGAGTTTAAGAATCTACTAAAAGAATCAAACTCATCATGAACAACAATTTACAACTCAATGGTGGAGTCCAAAGACTCAAACATGCCACTATTTGAGGATCCACAAATAGTGTGATCAAACTCAAAAGGAAAAACAAGATGTTGGATTTTATTGCAACTAGGTCCAATCCAGGGTGATCATCTTTGGAAAGGATGTAAACATATTATGGAATTTTAGACTCTATCATAGCCTCTAGGAGAGCTTTATCAAAGGGGAGGATGATATCCCAAAGAGAACACATGCCAAATATTCACTTGGACCAACAAGGTATAGAACAGGATCCAATGCCCCCATTAGATTAATCACATAGTCAACTGTTAGAACCAAGTCCCAAGAAGGTTGGCATGAATGCATAAACTTATTCTTGGTAGTAGTTGGACATAAGGGATATGAGGCCACATAAATCGCCTGTAACAAGGTAGTGTCTATCAAGACACTAGGAATAGACAAAGGGAATGCTTTGTCTAAAGTCGAGTAATGAGGAGGATCAACAAATGAAAGCTAATCAATAGTGGCAATGCTTCCATTGTGAGGAAAATGCATCACATGAAATATCTTATACTCCAAAACATTCATAGCATATACATAATCACACCCAAGAAACATATTGAAGTCTAATGGGCCCTCTATAACCATAAAATCAACTAAGATAGTCTTTCCACCTAATGTAATAGGAAAGTGTGGGAGAAGCCACGTAGGTTCACTAGGTCTTCTATAAAAAGCCATTAACAGACTAGTATCCAGAACAAGGTTGGGAGAACCCAAACCTCTCCAAGCATATGCAAATAAAATTATAGCAGAGGCTCATCAATCTACAATACAATGAAAAGTCATCTAGTGTTTAACTTTAACCCTTATTTGGTAAGGTGCAGAAGAACGAAGACAAGGCCCAACTAAACTATTCCAATTGAAGGAAGTAATCCTAAATATTAGTGGGGGTTCATTCAAACTGAATGGAGTTCCCCCTTGCCTAGAGAGTTCTGAACTAGAAATGAGGAAAACTTGATATCTAGCCACATCACTCTCCAAAGGAAGAGTGGGGTCGACTCAATATTACATCAGTTCAACCACTTGAATCTTGTCACTCTCCAAGGGAAGAGTGGGATCAAATGGATATTACATTGATTTGACCACTTGAATCTTATCACTCTCAGGTATTGATCGAAGATTGCATTGCTTCAACCACTTTAATATTTTCATTGTCCATGGGAAGAGTGGGATTGATAGAAGATTGCATTAGTTCAACCACTTGAAACTTGTCACACTCTAAGGGAAGAGTGGGATCAGTCAAGGATTGCATCAACTTGGTCACTTCATCAACCAAAGGTTTAATAGGTTGCTAGGAAATTATAGGTTGTTCAAGAGCAAAATATCCTTGAGACAGAGACCATGCTCTTTGTACCTCTAGAATGGCAGGGCACATGTGAGCAAGTTGATCTCCCTTGCAAATATTACAAGGGAACTTAGGCTTGTGTCCTATTCATTTAGGTTTCTCAATAGTACCAATGCTCTCAACATGACTTGAAGTGGCTATTTTTTTTCCCCTAGCATGACTTGCAGTGTTTAATTACTTGTCTCAAGTATGAGTTGTAGTGATTGGTGACTTTCCCCTAGCATAACTTGCATTGGTTGAGGAATTTCTCATGGCATGACTTGCAGTGGCTAGTGGATTATATCTAGTATGACTTGTATTTATTGAATGTTTCACCCTTGTCTTCACATAGTCTTCTTATTCCTCCTCATTCTATTCCTCTCAGACCATTGGTTACTAGTATCTATAGTTTCACCGTATGAGGTAGAAGGAAAAAGGAAAGATGTCACTAGGGAAGAATGCAAAGGGTTTTGATGATTTTGACATCCAATGCTCGCTTCAAAAGCATCCTGATAATTCATAACATTTGTAGTGCAAAACAACCAAACCAACAACCCCAAAGTGAATCCATGAAGATTTAAGGTGGTCATCAAGGGAGCACGAATGTCTCCAACAAACAAAAAAGTGCAAGGATCCCCTTGCACAGGGGTTCCTTGGTTGGTATCCCTAGGGACTTTAGCCATATACTCTAATTCAAAAAATAAGAAATATTTAAGGCCTTCTATGGGGGTCAAAAAATTACAATCAACACATTCCTATAAAATACTCTCTAAGACATAACCAAGCAAACTCACTCTCACATAAATCAAACTATGGTGGTTAAGTCTTGAGTTCAATTAATGAATATCTGAACATGGGCCTTCCAAAGGTTAGCATGAAATGACTAGGGCCCAAGTTCAACCAATTATAATATTAGAGACAGTTACAATAAGCCTCACACAACAATCACCCAAGGTGCAAGTACCCTCCCAAATACAAGCACCCTCCCAGAGAGTTGAGGCATATATTACATGTTTGCCTCAAGTACCACACACACTTCCACTTGCAATCATCTAGGTGAAACCTAGGACAAGAAACTATTGTCGCCACTTAGCAATCGATAGTTGGATAGAACAATTGCAGGTCAAGTGTGTGCGAATGGGCAGGGAACGTAGGATGCAAGTCCAAAACTCAAAACTCCAATGAAAAGTGGTGCCACCCCAAGGACTTTCCACTTAACCTAGATATCCCAAACTCACGTATCCCACTAAACAAACATATGAGGGGATAATACCACTTGCCTTCCTAGATCGCCTCGTGCTTGATGCACGTGTCAGATGCTCTTTCTCCACAAATGCCTACTACTACTAATGGATTTAACACTCACTAGCCAAATCATAGTTTCGTTTTACATGGCTTTGGAGAAGTTGACTCTCCAATCATACAACCAAGACCTTAGAACCTAGATTATTGTTGGATTTCTATTAAAGAAATCTAACCGTTATTGAATTTCTATTAAAGAAATCTAACCGTTGTTGGATTTCTATTAGTTATGTTGCTTTTAGAGGTTGTTGTTTACTTAGAGGGAAGTGGAAGTGGAAGAACAATGGTGTTCTCAAATGCAATAAACATGAAAGAGAGCTTTATTCATTTATATTAAAACTTCCAACAACATTAAAATGCCAATGAGATTTCATAATGTAACGGTAATAAATCTGTTTACTGGAACTTCTCAAATTTCCACTTTCGAAAGTACAAATAATACATGAATCGATATAAAAACTAATAAAAATATGATATGATGATCACAATGAGGGTGTACCCGTATAAATAAGCTTACATGGTGATCATTCACCAAAGGGATGTGTCCCTTAACTAACTATAATTAATGTTACATTATTTTATTATTAGATTATTATTGTTTGTTGTTATTATTATTATGATTACTATTACTATTACTATTTATATATATTATGTTATGTTATTTTTTTATATAAGATTGCCTTCCCCTTAAGAGAAGCTTTGTCCTCAAAGCTTATTGAAGATAAGGCTTACATTTGATTTCTTGTTTGTAATGTCATCTCTCGATCTTTTGTGTTAGTAACTATGACAGTTAACGAATCGAAATGATATGAGTTACTAATTCTCAAGAAAAAATGTCGCATCATTTGTGAAGTGGTCCATCCGAGATCTAACTTCATTGGAGTTGTTTGTTGATTGCTTTGTTGGATGGGACTTCTTATTTTCTTCTTAGTTTGTAGATTTTGTGTTCTTTGTTTTTTGAAATCATAACTCCTCTGTTTATGTTCATTTTGACCATGTCATTGATCAAAATGATTTGTATAATTTGTGTGTCGATAAGGAGTTCCTGTTTTTTTTTACGAGGATTGGATTTGTGTTTGCTTCTTTTTCCAACGAATCTTTATCGTTCCTAAGGTTCCTTATCATTTATTCTGTGATTTCTCATCATCTTTAAGCTTATAAATATGTTCCATTAGATATTTTTTATGCTCCGTAAGGTGACCATTCTCTTCAATATTTTATAATAGTTTATTATGAATATCTTGGTTCTCCTCTTATAGTTTTTAATTGAATTGTGCTTTATCCTTCACCTTCTTGATGTGAAGAAGTAATTTGTGATTGTGATCTCTTAGACAAGAGATCTCTTATTCTTTGTCCATGGCCAATTGCTAGCAGGCGGTTTTGATGGAGATAAGTTGTGCAGCACCAAGGGTGATGCGCAAGGTCGAAGGTGATGTGAAATGCGAAAGATGATGTGCAAGGTGAAAGATGGTGCACAAGGTGGGAAAGTCAACAAAGAGTCAGCTTGGTCATAATTTTGTAGGAATTGGTCATTATTTTGTAGTTTTGGTCTAAGTAGTTAGGAAGTTTATCTAAGTGGACCATTTTTTAAAAGGCGCAAGCCTATAAATAGAGATTGGAATGTAATTTTGAGGAGAATTTTTGGATGTGATAGTGAGAGGTTGGATATGGTCTTGTGCTTATGAGAGATTGATGTATTGATCAATATCTTATGTTGAAAGCTCTATGGAAGATTGTTTCCCGTTTTGTCGCAACAGTGGAGATGTTTTTGAGAACCTGTTTTGATGCGAAAGTAATATGGCATGACGAAGTTTTGATGGAAACACTGTGTTTTTATGTCTTTTTGCTTTCCTTTTTTCCCTGTAATGTGATGTGAATGAATTGATACTGCAGTATGATGGTTATTTCTAAATGATGTGATGTTTTTGTGTTTTAAATCATGTTATGGTGGTTGATCTATTTATCAGTAATTATCATGATGTGATCTGAATGTGCTAATGTGATCTGATGATTGATGGTATGGATCTGTGATAATAAATCATTGTTTGGATCTCTGAAGTAATGATGCGATAGATAGACAATAGATGCACAAACCCTCCTTCTTACTGTGGAAATGTTGTTCCGACAATTCTCCCTTGAACATATCAAGTGAGACCTTATCTTCTCTGTAGGTGTTGTTGGACAGGGTAAAACCTGTCTGGGTTGGTGCTCAGGGAGATCGTTGAGTTAGGGGTGTCGACAAAGAGTGAACCCTTGTCGATAGATATGTGTCAACAAATGGTTCCATTTTTTGGACCATAGTGGGAGGAGAAGGATTACATGTTGTGGCATCTGACAAGACCAGATATTCAAGATTGGTTCTGCCAGAAGGCTCGAGAATTCGCAATATAAGAGAATCAAAACTCTGGATTAACAACAGAAGATTGGTTGGGAAGGTGCTTGTATTCTTATCTCCACAAGTACTTCTTCTTTGATTTTTCAATCATATTGTATGAGTGGTTGGTGCAGTTGACCTAACAGAAGACAAATTTTCAAGGAGGTGAACCCACAGTGACAAAGGTTCTCCTCTTATAGTTTTTAATTGAATTGTGCTTTATCCTTCACCTTCTTGATATGAAGAAGCAATTTGTGATTATGATCCAGGAGGATATTGGTGGACACCCGCTTATTCCACTTGGACCCCCACCATTGTTTCTTTTAGTTTCCCAGTTTCTTTAATTGTAGCACAATTTAATATTTTTGGCAACTTTCAGGTCCTAAACTTTCGGAGCCGTTTTGAGGCCCTAAACGACGTTTTTTCGGCATCGAATGGTTGAGAAAATATGAGTCTATTTTGGTCTCAATATTTGTTGTTAATTGATGTAGTCCTTGAATATATATTTCTAACAATGTATCATGTGCGTCAAACGGAGGTAGTATGCCAAAGTTACGAGCCCGGGAAATTGATGTACCAAGTTATCCAACGAGGCCCACATTCTGGTGTTTCACCTCCTAGGGTTAGGTTTTTGGATGTGTAGGGTTTCCATTGTTTCTCAATAATATATAGGCCTTCGAGCCTCATTGTANGCCACCCCATCTCTTCTCGGAGATAAGCTACCAACACTCTAGCTAGTTTATTTCCATTCTGTACGTAAACAAGTTCCAATTCTTTGATTAATGAAATGAAATGTTCTTTTCGCTGCATCTTTGTTATTTGCCTATTCCGTTGTGTTCCTGCATAACTACGGATTAGATTATGATATCTTAAACAAGAGATCTCTTCTTCTTTGTCCATGGCCACTTTGTCGAATTCTTTCTGCATCCTCTATATTGATTTCTGATCTTCTTGTGAAATCACCTTCGAGATGTCTTTGAAATCTTCAACGACACAAATCCTAAACTTGATTTCAATGTAACATCCTAGAATGTGATTTTATTCTTTTTATATGGAAATGTCAATAACTTTTTCCTTTTGTTTAACATGAAGGTACCCAATGTATCTAACCAAGGTGACTGTAGATCTATATCAACCTTGTATTAATCCAATGATACTAGTAAAACGACACTGAATTGAGTTATGACCTTGTAATCATCAAAAAATAGGCGTCGGTTCTTAAGCTTGTATTTATCATCATAAAGAAGCGTGTTCTTTTCAATTATATTTTATTCTTAAAGCACTAATTGGTTTTATAGGTCAACGTTTATGCAAATTTTCTTGGTTGTTAGGCAAATAGCTTTGATACCACTGTAATGGTAAAAAATCGGTTTACTAGAACTTCTCGAACTTCCACTTTAGAAAATACAAATAATCCATGATTAAATATAAAAGTTGATAAAAATATGATATGATGTTTACAATGACGGTGTAGCGTGTATAAATAGGCTTACATGGTGACTATTCACCAAAGGGATGTGTCCCTTAATTAACTATAATTAATGTTATGTTATTTTATTATTATATTATTGTTGTTTGTTGTTAGTATTATATGATTACTGTTACTATTTATATATATTGTATTATGCTATATGTTTTATGTAACACATAATAAATCAAAGCAAACTTCATTCCATGCAAAATGATAGCAAGATAATAAGAAACTACTGAAGAAAACATAACAAATGCACACTAAAGTGGAAAATGAATATCACAACTCCACCTACAATACAAAAAATAAAATCAATTGTCGATTCAATACTATTGGGCAAAAGAAAAGCAATCAAGACTTCTCCTTTCACCTATCTTGTACTAGACGACATAAGAAGAATCTACCAAGAGGTTTTTCTTAGACTCAAGCAGTACGTTAAGATATACAAGGAAAGCAAATTCTTGATCTCTTTTCACTTAAAGAAGAAGAAAAACAAAGGCAAAACATGTACTTATGCTCTTTCTTGTTCACACCAAAGTGTAAAGCAACAATCACAAAAGGGAAAACAAGGAAACAAAAGACCCTTAATCTCACCTAATGAAAATCAATCCAAGGTATACAAGCATCAAACATCCACCAAAAATTTTCAAATTTAATGGTGCTAACTCCCAACCAATCACATAAACCCTGACCAGAAAACATCACTGAAGAAATCAAGCTAAAACAAGGTAAAAAAAACTTTCTCCAACCCCCACACTTTTCTCTATAGTAGAAGGATCATGGCCACACTTATGTCACTTGATCAGGGTGCATGGGACTTCTAATACATGCTCTTGTCTACACTACAAGGACCATGGGATGCTTGGGAAAGCCTAAAATAGGCAAAACAAACTAAGAGTTTTTGCACTTTCTTGGAATTTGAAGAAGAGTGGGTTATGTTAATGACCTAAAGGATTGAAGACACCCAAAAATAGCTAGAAAAAACAAGCTAAAAAGTCCCTACATAGATCTAGTCGTTAGTTTTGTTGTGGTAAAAAGTTTCCTACTGGCTAGGACTGACCACCTACTAAGGAGATAGAAATATGAGCTTAAGACTCTTCCACCGGATAGTTCATAAACAAAAGAGATGTTTCACCACTCACAAAAGCAAACAATCCAACAAGTATAAGAGAGAGATGGGAAGAAAAGAGGAACATGTTTCCAGAGTTTGATCCTTTCTTCTTCTGCTATTCAACTTTAATCTGCTTCACAACTTGAAACCTACAAAACATCTAAATAACCCTCCTCACAAGCCTTATGTCTTCAATAAAGAGATCAACCAAAACAAAACATATACTTAATCACAACTAATATTAACAATGCTCTTGAAAAAACTAGTATTATTCAATCAACCAACAAGGGCTAAATATATCAAGACGGCATATGGGTGAGGGAAAGATCATAAATTTCTATTAACAAACAACAAAATGAATGATATATAAGTTATATTTCTATTGCTTCGACACCTTTTGAAGCATCTGATTGGGTCCCTCTCCTCTTAAATCACTTGTAATCCTACTTCCAAACACTTAATCTTCCAAGGATGTATACGATAGAATTCATATAGGAGTGACTCAAATAACTTATGAAAGGAGTGGTCAGGGATAAGGGTCACTAAGGGAAAATGTAAAAATTGATTCAAAATGGTAAGAATTCCTCTAGCATGACAATAATGTGGGTGTCCCCTTCCTTCCCCCCCAACCCCCCCAACTTGGTCGATCATATTCCTTTTTAATGAGTGTTTGTGATGGTTAGAGTGGTTTCCAAGTGGTTTTGGAAGTTGCAAACGAGACCAACCACCTTTAAACTGTCTTAAATTTCAAAATTTTTGGGTTTTTATATATATTTTTAGGCATTTTTCATGGACCACACGCATTGCTCAACAACAAGGTGCATGGCCATGCTCCTTACAGTAAGGAAAGGTGCATGGGGCCTCACTTGCGCTCAAAATTCAATGGTTTCAAAGGGGGAAGGGATGGATTGTCTTCAAGGAGGGTCGAATTATCATGTAGGGTCAAATTAGGGATTTAGCCATGATGATAGGTTCATTTTCATGGATGATCCTAGACACTTAGGTGATGTCTTGGGATATTTTCATCACAAATATGGAAGTTTCAATCTGCTATAACAATAGGCATATCACTTGTGATATGCAATGCAAGTCTCGCAATATACAAAGGTAATAAACCATACACTACAAGCAAAAAAACAAACTATGTACACTTAGCCTATACACAGATTAGACTAAAACCACCAACATATATTACGCATCAATCTCCAATAAGCACCACATTCCATGATAATCCTCCATGCCCTCTCACATTTTGTCGAGTAATGATCGAGAGCATGCAAGAGAACCTCAAACACAATATTTTGCACTAGATTTATGAAATAAACTAATGCCCAAAACTCATTATCCCACTTGTAAATCTTGATTTGAGCATAAATGAGCCCTCAAGCCATACTGAATGCAAGTGTGTGAGGTCAATAAAGGCATGATGGCACGTTATAATAACTCCCTTGTACTCCATTCATGGACACATGCTTGCTACTTGCCTAATCTCATCATGCGTATAGTGAAGAGGATTCAAAGGACTATTTATAATGGATATTATAACCATGGATACACATACACTCAGGTAACCAAAAAAATTTAGTTGTCCCCCCATTTTGGTAGAGTATTCCTTTGTCCAAATAGGTTGTTTGATTCTTCATGGGGTTAACACTGTAATTGTTTGCTCCTCGAATATGGTGGAGACAATTCAATTTGAAAGAGGCAAGGAGGTTGTAAATCCTTTGCAACATTGTAGATAGGGTTGTGTCATTGTTACCCCTATCCATTATAGATAAAATGATAAAAAGGGAGGAATCTTTGAATATTAAGGTTGACCTTATTTGTTGAGACTATAGAAGAGTGATCCCAAGATTCAAAGCATGAATTTATGCCTGGTTCTTGGTTGTGACCCCAAGACCCCATGTGAAAGTCAGTACTTGTTCTCCATCAGGTCCATAGAAAACCCCCTCGCACATGTCACCCCTAATTTAAAAAATATTTCAAAATTTTAATAAAAATATTCATATATGTGTGTGTGTGTGTGTGTGTGTCATGGAAATTTGTTTAACAATTCCCGTCATTCCAAAGTAAATCAAATTTTGTCAATTCAAGATGATATGATATTCAATAAATGAGTAGTAAAAAATCAATTATAACATCAGATTAAAAAAAACAGTCGAATTAAATTCATTCAAAAAAAATTATTTCATTTAAAAAATAATAATAATTTTGTTATTAAAATTTTAAAATATAATATAAATGGAAAAAATCAACCAACATCACTTACCTTCAACTCTTAGAATAATAATTTTTTGTTATTAAAATTTTAGTGATATAAATGAAAAAATTCACGTAATATCACTTACCTTCCCCTCTTCCTTCCTTTATGGAGAAGAAATATTTTTCCAAAGTTATGGAGAAGAAATATAAACACAACCTTCCCTTGAATTATAAGTTAACATTGAAACAATGATGATGGCATATGATAGCACCCACCAAAGTCTAATTTTCCATTTACCATGTCTATAAACATTTCTTATTGTATATTTAGATAAAGGGCCTTATGAGTATGGCTGGCAAATCAACATGGGAAAGCTTGATGTAAGCTCAAGGAAGGGTATAAGCCCCGAGGGTTAGTTCAATTGCTAAGACGTGTGCACACTCTCTCGGTTCGGGGAGAGGTCACAGGTTCGAGGCTTGAGTCCTTCGGGGTTAGGATTTCTGCAAGGATGGTCGTCGGTTTACCACCTCTACCATCAACTAATGTGCGGAAGTATTGCTGGGTTTCCCATGCATATTTCCATATGAAAAAAAAAGCTCAAGGAAGGGCATATAACTTTTGTCGGACAGTGTGACAAAAACATCATTATGAGAATTTAAAAATACTTTTTAATGATTTATATAATTATAGTATTGTTAGGTTCCTTTACATCTAGTTTTGCGAATGGATTTGAGGAAGGTGAAGGCTAAGGTCGAGATTTTTTGTTTTCGAGGTGAAAAGGTTTGGAGTGATCTTGATTCTAGAGATGTAGGATTGTTGTAAGGCTTGCTTAAGATATGTCAAACTTGTACTTTGGAGTTAAGTTGGTGCAGAGATTTTGAGGGTCAAGATAATCTAGGTTATAATAAGGTTTTAAATCTGGGTTATAATAAGGTTTTAAATTTGATGGTGGATCTTGGCCCAAAAGAAAGCTTTATTGGGAGATTTCTTCAAAGGACAGGATTATGCATGATTTTGTTGGTCAAGACATTATGGCTTTTAAGTCGGATTTAAACTCTACAATGGATCTTGATCCGGGTGTAAGCTTAATTGGGATTGTTTTATTGTTGAACGGGATGGTTAATGAATTTGCTTTGGAGTATGAGCATGGAGGTAAAAATGAGAAGAAACTGGATTCATCGGTGAAGAAGGATTGTGAGTTTCATTATGAGAGATGCCATACTATTCCAAAGTAGGTTGACCCATTGGAATATCTCTTGGTGGACCTTCTTAATTCAAGTGGAAAGAAATATGGCTTGAATCCAAATGTAAGAGGATATGCCAAGGAGGAACCTATTAAAAGAAGGAAAAAGAAACGTGTAAAGGAAAAGAATAACCTAGTCCTCTTGGTTTTAGGGGAATACTTCAAACTTAATGATGTAGTTGAAATGACGAAGAATACTAAGGTGGGGAAACTATTGGGTTTCAAAGTTGGTAAGCAAAGTTTAAAGAACTAGGTTGGAGAAGTCTGGGGCGGCCTTCTTGAGTATATTTTGGAGGTGCATATTCTCCGAGGAGGTTGGATGGCATTCAATTTTAAAACTGAAAAAGATGCTTCCTCTTCTCTGAAAAACGTTTTGGAAGTGGAATGTTAGGGTTTTGTTTTTAAAACATTTGTCGCCCCTTTTTTTTATTCTAGGAAGGAAAGAATAGATGAACGAGCTTTATGGGTAAAGCTGCCAAAATAACCCATGGATTTTTGGTCACCAGATATATTTCAGGCTGTAGGAAATGCCTTGGGTTCATATGTGACTTTGAACTAGTCATTTTTGAAAACTGGAGAGCAATGTGTGGCGCAAATTCTTGTGAATTTGGATAAGAAGGAGGGATTGGTGGAAATGATTGAGATCTAGTCAGACACGAATGTTCATATGCAACCTGTAGACTACATTGAGGTGTCGTTTAAGTGCAGTAGGTGTCATGTCCAAGGTCATATTGTTGTCAATTGTCCCAAGCCCTTACATAAGAATATTTATTTGAAGAAGGGACAGGATCTGCAAATCAATTCCAGGAGAAGGGTTTCTACATAGCGTGTATTTCTTGTCATAAGTGATCAAGACCATCTTAGAAATGTTGAATTCCCCCCTGTTGTTGATGATTTAAAAGTTGATGAAAAGGTAGAACCTGATCGAGAGAGGGAAAATGAGTGTTATATGGATATCAAGATGCTTTGGGTCCCTCAGGTAAGACTCTAAAAGACTTGGTCCTTCTTTAGTTTGTTGAGAATGTTGAAAAGCATTATATACCAAGTCTTGGTCTATCACATTTATCTTATCAAATGGATGTGGACATGTTTGGTATTTCTATAAGTGTTTCTCTTAGCTCAAGAAAAGGCAGTTTGGGACGTGGCTTGAGGGAAACAAAGGTCAATTAGCGAGGTGCTTAGAGTAGTAGGAACCTCAAAAGGGGTTTCTTTATTGTATGCTTCACTTTAAATTGCATAGGCCACACCAACGCCTCAAAGAAGCTATCCATTAGGAGTCTAATAGAAAAGTTGAAGCCATATGTGTTTTGTGTTCAATAAATTATGGGTTTGGGGGGGAGATTGTAAAATATTTGAAAGTTTTACTTGAGTGTTGGGACTTTGGTTTTATGGATGCGCGGGGAAAATCTGAGTGCTTGATAATTGGTTGGTATAGATGCAGTATGAAACTTGTAAATTCTTAAACTCTTGAATATAGTTTTGGAGTGAATCTACACATAACTGAGTTACATAAAAAGTTCATTTTCTTCAATATCTATGAGTCATATTGCGATAAGAGTCTGTTTTTGGGTTGTTCTCCTGGACAAGTCAATATTGAAGGATTGTAATTCAATCATAGGAAGGGATCTAAATATTGTGATCAATCAGTTGCAGATCTAGGGTCCAAATCCCTGGGAAGATTATATTTCTGGTTTTCTCTTAAGAAAGCTGGAGGATTATGGTTTTATTGATGTCACTCAGATTAAGCTCAAGCTTTCCTAGAAAAATAGAAGGGTAGGACCAGACATAATAGAGAAACTGTTGAATCGTTTTCTTGTTTTAGAGGAAACTTTGGAGTGCTCATCTCGAATTCAACAGTGGGTTGGACTAGGAGGATATTTGGATCACCACCCTGTAGTTTTAAAATTATAGGGAGAGGAGAAAAGGCTATCGAGTTGATCCAGATGGAAATCGGTGGCCACCCACCAATTCCACTGGCTCAAAATAATTGTCCATTGTGGTAGTTTCCTAGTTATTTTCCTATGGTTTTTTGGGTCCCAAACTTCTGGGGTTGTTTTGAGGCCCTAAATTACATTTTTTCGCAATTTGGGTGGCCAAATGGTTGCCAATGAGCTATCAAGTGTCCAATTTAGAGATCGTATGCAAAAGTTATGACCCCGGGAAGTTGATTGTTCAACTTACAACCTTGGGGCCGCAAACTTTATGATGGTTCATCTTCTAGGGTTATGTTTTGGACTTTTGGGGTTCTTGCCCTCGTCCTTATTATAAATAAGCCCCTTGGGCCTCATTTTGTATTGAGCTTGGCATGGATGAGCGTAGAAGCCACATCTCTTCTCAGAGATAGCTACCACCATTCTAGCAATTGTATTACAGTTTGTTCTATTTCCGCCATTTAATAGAATATGTGTTTAATGTATCTCTGTTATCTTTGCAAAATGTTTGTGTTTATGATGTTATCTATGTTTTCATTTCGTTCCCACATAAATCTGGATCAGTGGTATCAGAGCAATCTACTCTTTGATTGTTTCTCGGCGCATGTCCCCGATGAGGTCCAAGTATAGAGAGTTTGGTCTCGAACTAGTTTCACTTGATCACTCTCGTCGTCCCAAATGGCCTCTTATGGCGAAAGAAAAGAGAGATGATGGAGCAGGAGATCCTATCAAGCCGCTGCTCGAGGAAGCCATCGCACGACAAAGGAACGAGATGATGGATAATTTCACCAAAATCCTCCTACGAATGCCAGTGGTGGCAAATGTATCTTCAATAAGCAGTCGGCTCAGGGATGCAACTCCCTTCAATGTACAAGTTAACTGTGATATTCCTTTATTTGAAGGTCAGGTCAATGCAGATGCCCTAGATAATTGGTTGAATGTTCTAGAAGGGTATTTCTCTATCCACAATTTCTCTGATAGGGAAAATATCACCTTTGCTCTCCTTAAGGGGGTCCCCCATGTCCAAAAATGGTGGGGTGCTTATTGGGAGCAAAACTCATCAAACGAGTCTAGAATGTTTGAGACAAATCCCACTTGGGCCTCTTTCATAGATGTCGTCAAGGAACAGTATTACCCTATGGGAAACTATGATGACCAGTACACCAAATGGACCATTCTGCATCAAGAGAGGGACCAGACGATGTCGTAGTATACCAACAAATTTCATACCATGTGAACAAAGATGGGTATCAAGGACTCCGAGCAGCACCTAATTCTGAAATATCATAGTGGTCTACATCGGTACATCCGAAGTACACTGTGTTAGGAACAAAGGAACAAGTTGGTTAACATTGGGTTGCATAAAAAAGGAACAAGTTGGTTAACATTGGGTTTAAAAGTAGAGGGAGAGGAGAAAAGGCTATTAGCTCCTTTTAAGTTTAATCATTCCTAGCTAGAGGATATAAATTGTGTTAAATTACTAAAAAATTATTGGAAGCCTTATAATTTTGATTAGAGGAAGTCTGCCGAAAGACAGTTCTCAAATAATCTCAAGCTAGAAAAAATTGGTGTGACTGATTGGGATCATAAAAAGAAAGAGCGAGAAGAAAGCGATTTTAAAGATATTGAAGCAAGACTGTTAGATTTGTCTAAGGCTGAAGGTTATGGTTTCATTGATGAGGAAACTCAAAATGAGGTAGTAGATTTGGAACTAAGAAGAAGAAAATTATTGATGAACAGGGAAGTAGAGTGGAGGATAAAGAGCAGGGCACTATGGATGTCCAAGGGTGATGACAACACTCACTTTTCTCATAAGTATGTTAATCATCAAAATGCGTGAACACAATATGGAAGTTAAAAAACGAAGTTGAAGTAAATCTGAGTAGTCTTGAAGATTTGGTCAGTGCAGTTGTGGCCCAGTTTGGAAATATTTATAAAGAGGAGGAAGTCTCAGTAGAGGATGTGGTTAGGGTTGTTGAACTCTATCCCAGTTTTGTAAAGGATGAGGACAACAGTGATTTAGTGAAGGAAGTTTCAAGTGCAGAATTGGAGGAGGTTTGGGTTTCCGATAGAATTCTTTGTATGATTGTTGGAGACAATTAAAAAGGACCTAATCAAAGTGGCCAAGAATTCAAGAAAACAGGGAAGGATTATTGGGGATTTCAACACAAAATTTATTTCTTATTCTGAAAGTGGATCCTCCTAATGGTTTTGATGAATTCAGACCCATCTCATTCTATAACAATATCTATAAGATCATGGCAAATATTATTGAAAGAAGAATCGAGGTGATTTTATCCTCCAATATTTCAGATAAACAATTTGAGTTTCTAGTAAGGTGCCCGATTCATGAGGCGATAGGAGTTTCCCAAGAAGGCCTACATTCAATTAGGCACAAAAAACTAAAGGTGACAGTGGTTATAATTGATCTATCTAAAGCTTATGATCGAGTGTGTTGGGTCTACTTCAGGATGATATTATCTCATGTTGGATTTTGTGTCCCCTTTATAAATTGGATAATGGGGTGTGTGACATTGGTATCCTTTTCAATGTTAATAAATGGTATTGCTCCATCTTTCTTCTGCCCTGGTAGAGGACTAAGGCAGGGATGCCCATTATCTCTAATTCTTTTTATCTTAGTTGTGGAAAGTCTTAGTAGAGAGCTTATGTAGGAAAGAGAAAATGGTAGCTTTAAAGGATTATACATGGGGGTATATAGCCATCTTTCTCACTTATTGTTTAATGATGTGTTATTTTTTGTGATGGCTCGAAAAGAGTTGTAACACACCCACACGTTACACAACTACACATATAACAATTTGTACCTAAAAATACACTAGAGCATTGTAGAGGCTCTATAGTTACATGAAAATTAAATTGAAATTATTTAAATAAATAACAATGAGTCACAATAAACTCAAAACTGTAGAAGCGTAGTAAAATATAAGCTAAAATGATTAATTACATATTAATTTCAATAAATCAATCAATATTTATTGTTAATTAACATATATGATGGATTAATCCGTCTTTCTGACTGTATCCTGTCAATTATGATATTACCATGCTAATATTGACTTTGTTGACATTGATAGTTATAAGTCAGCATTGCAAAAGAGTAATAGCAAAAACCCTTTCGACTTGCAAAGCTCGACGTCGTGATGTCGAAAGTTGGAAGTCAACACTGGATGAACAACCAAACAACATTCCGCTTGACTCGCTGATTCCGACATTAGTACGTCGGAAGTCAGAAGTCAGCATGCATCAAGGGTGTGATAAAAATTACCATACTGATTCCCATGTCAGAACATCGGTACATTCAAACAAATACATAACATTTTACTATGTCAATTCCTACGTCAACATGTTGGCATCAACACATCAACACTAAAGTCATAGTTATGACTAATTCCCTGCTTTCAAGGTTAAACACTTGGACATTTATAGTAAAATGACTACAACATTGGCCAAGTCCGAAAACTGTTTAACTCAGTAGTTCAGGAAGGCTTCCTACTTTAGTCTCGACTACATACTTAGTAAATTTTAAGAATGTCTACAATCTAACAACAATTCAACCCACTGTTTTCAAAACTTGAAATGCTTAACAAAATTAAAACAACATGCCTATGATGCATACAATGGATTTCTATGGAGAAATATTCCATTTCAATAACATTCTTCTTCTGGCTAACCTATGTAATTGAATTAACATGACCAACAAGTTCCAATGCATAAATCACTAATCGGTTTATGCAAATCACAAACAACATCATCCTTACATGAGTTAACATTCAAGGAAAACAAGGACTTCTCATTAAACCCAATGTTAACCAACTTGTTCCTTTTTTATGCAATTCAACGTGAAGATGAGTATCCAAGACAATGGTCTCATTTTAATTCTCAACTGAAATAAATTCAAAATAGAGAACATGGTGAACATGTGAAAATCACATCATAGTCTCCAGTGGATACACAATAACTTATAAAAATCATAAGGCATTGTGCCCCTTAACCAGTCTATAAAAACTGGCAAGCAATAACATTCTAATACCATTAGATCTAGTTAATAATATATTAAGCATCTCATCAACTCTCAACTAAGCATTTAATTGACAACTTGTTCCTAATAGTGGTCATACATAAAACATTAAATAACCATATGCAAGTTGTTTCATTAAGCTTCTGCTAATTCATAATGAAAACATAAGGATTATGAAGTTTACTTTACATCTTTATCCATTCAATTCTTTGCAACTATAATTATGTAATCACATAGGAATTCAACGTAACTATACAATTACTTCAAATATAATTAATGCATGGATAAATAAACAGAAAACAATATTATTGATTCCAAAGACAATTTAACATTGCAAGATAACATCTCCTTTACCAACAATTGCACTTATATGGAAAATAGTTGAATTGGGAAACTGACTATGTGTGAGGCATGATCCACCCAACTGTATGTAATTCTTCCCATTTATATCTCAACGAAACACCACCCCTGAGTTGGGACCCAAGCATTTACCAACAAGTTTCTCACCATACTCATAATTTCTCTCAACGATTTAACATAGGGCAATCAGGAATATTGGTTTACAACCAATTCCAAGTTGAAACAATGCATTCCACCTTCCAAGATTCCTTTTGTAAGCACTACAGTGAGACGGATCATTGCTCAAAGTGCTTAGAATTCCACTAAGGCAACTTCATACACCATTTTCCTTTTCATTGAATCATTCCATGCAAACATGGTTAAAGATCAGTACATAATATTTCTTAATCAGGTTCACAGGTTCAGGAATGTTGGTTCATACAAATTTGGTAAACTGGTTTTTCTCAAACCATTTCCTTGCTCATAGATTGTTTATGCTATCTCCTTTTTCCCTATGAACCCGTTCTTTCCTTTTCTCATGACTATTCTCCCTTTTCAGACATAACGATTGTTCCCTTTTCTTTGCATGCAATTTCTAGGGCACTTGGTCTCTCCACCAACCATGCCTTTCCTTTCATTAATTTGTAATTAACCTTTTTAATCACTCTTATTCCCCTTCTTATCATTAAACAAGTATTTAAACTAATAAAAAAGGATTGACATTAATTCATGGATTAAAGTTTAGGTTATAATAAGGTTTCTCAACTAGGACATTTCTAAACCCCCTTTTCTCCTCTAGTGAATAATTAGGTCCCCGATCACTTCAACATTTTGCCTCCTTACAGCCAATTGTGAAATTTATATTAATAATAGAAAAATACAAAATGTTTCATCCTCTTGGGAATTCATTGTTAATTTATACATTTGGACTTAGTCAGACTAGGAGTCCAAGCCAAGGGTGTTACAAGAGACATAGAGAAGTTGATAGAAATTACTTCTCTCTTTTGCAAAGCTTTGGAAATCGTGGTAAATATGGGTAATCCTTAATCTTGGGGGAAGGATTGGAGGACAGGGAATTAGTTGGTTTTAGCTCTTTGCTTGGACTCATCGAGTCTAAAATTGAGGATGGATTGAAATATCTTGGTTTCAATCTTAAACCCCCAACTAATGGGATAAAAGATTGGGATTGGTTGATAAGGAAATGTGAAAGGACAATTGCAAACTAGTGCTTGTGTTGGCTTTATAAAGGACGAAGATTAACTTTAATTAACTATCCTTTGACAGACATTCCAGTTTATTGGTCTTCTTCATGGATACTAATAGGTGTTATGAATAAGATATCCGCCCTTATCATGCGATTCTTTTGGTCGGGAAGCTTTAATAAACAAAGGTTGTGTGTGGACAAATTGGAAATCTATCTCTATGCCTAAAGAACTAGGAGGGTGGGGCATAAATAGATTGATCCCCTTATCATTAGCACTTGCATCTAAGTATTTGGAGACTCATAGAGGTAGAGGACTCTAGGGTGGAAGTTGTAAAGTAGAAATATATCAGCCCTTTGTCTATTGTAGATTGGATTAAAAATCCCTCTAAATATGTTCAGAACGTGTTAGGATTTGGAAGGCAAGTGTTCAATATTTCTCTTTGATTGGGAAGGGATTTCCTAGAAGGTTGGGAATGGACAAAGTGTTAGGTTGGGAGTTGATCCATGGGTAGGAAGTGGGAAATCCTATCTCCTCCCGCAACACATGGTTATTCAATTCCATAAGGAAGGTTATACCTCTCTCAATCAAATAATTGATATCAGTGGAACTAGGATATAGAACCATGGGTGCGCCTTGGCCTCTCATATTGTATTTAATGGGGAGGATTGCAAGCTGTGGGAAGAATGCACTAGGAAGCTAAGGGATGCACATGTTAGAGTTCGAAATAATAAATATCACTTAATATGGACATGTGCTCCAAATGGTAGGTACTCTCCAAAAACATGATATAAAGTTTTATGTTGAAGGAAGTGTAGGGTGATTGTAATGTCCCCTTTTTGAAATTTTATTAAATGACCAATTTTTTCACTTTTTCCCCAATTTCGAACCTTGACTAGTTTTTATGTCTAGACCTCCAAATTGACCCAAATGCTTCCAAATTTTCTCAGAAGGTACATGACTGATACTATAACTTAAATATTATGTTCAGTGATTTTTTATGACCCCAAAATTACTTCTAAAAACTTTTTTAATGTTCTGTTCAAATTAGGAATCTTTACTAGCAAATTGGGGCTCCAATTCCCCCTGGGTAATTGCCAGAAATGGCTTCTCAAATGGTCCCAAAGTCACTCAAATTTCAGAAGAAAGGTAGGGGATGTGTAAGGGAAATTTTCAAAGTCTCATATGCATCATGGTTCAATTTATACATGTTGTTATGACTCTTTCCAAAACAGCTCCCAAATCACAATTTTGACCCTTGGGGAAAATGCACCAAATCTTCTCCCAATGCAATTAAAATGAGTAAAATGGATTCTGATGCTTAAGTAATGAACATGAAAATTGTAATGCACATTAATGAAATTCCATTAATCATAAATACATCAGGTATATATTCTCCCATTCGAAATCATCAGCATTATCATAGCATACATCAATGTAATGGGGAAATGGTCATTGTTTGCTCATTAATAATCACTTTTCCATACAACCATTTGATATTTCGACCTGAGAATTTTTGAGAATGAATAAAAGATAATATTTATCTTATTACAATCATTAATATACAATTAAAAGCTTCTCCCAATTCGAAATCATTAGCATTACAATGGTTCACAACAAGATAGTGGGGAAATGGCATTATTGCTTCATTGTTTAACATTTTTTCATGAAATATTTTAGCATTTCAACCTGAGAGTCTTCTTAACATGAAATACAGAGTATTTACATCATAACATAAAATAGTGGATCATTATAATCTTCCCCAAAGAGATCAATAGCTCACCCAAAGCGCAATTCCTCCATGAGCAAGAATATGCCATAAAAACTAGAAATGGTTGAGAGAAAGTGTTGCAATTGAAGAATCCACATGCTTCCCTATAGCTTACACCTACAAATAAGCCTCCATTAAATCTACATTAAATACTTGAGTGGACTCTCCAAACACCAACTTGGATGGGAATCTTTCACCCTCGAAACTGGCTAAGGCAAGAAAACTAGTCATCCACTAGCTCTCACAATTCACAAATGATCAAAAGTCATTCTCTTGGTTGATTAATGTATTTTATAAACATCCTTAGCCTTATAAGGTTACCAATCCATCCACAAACTCAATCCAATTCAAATTTGGATATGTGCTCGTGATTTTCCATGTGTCCTCCCTTTCCTAACCTTCCATCTTCCCCCAATTTGAGTGGGAACCCATTGAGCTTCCCCAAATCACATGAGAGCTCTCTTGGATGCTCTATTTAGACCTTACATGTCATATATTTCAGATGTCAGCTTTCATATCTGATTTGTCTCATAGGTATCATAGAATCTTCATCATTGTTGTCATAGAGCTAGGTAATCTAGTCCAAGTGTCTCACTAGCTCCAAAATGACGCTTCCTCTCCCATGTAAGTTACATTTATTCCCAAATTCGACCTATGATGCATATGGCCAAGTGTATTATCCTTGTAACTCATCCAATAACCTTTAGACTTCCCATGGATTTGAAATTGCAAGAGGAGGATGCCATGTGGCACATAAATTCTAGCTTGTGTGGGCCCCATAGTCTCCATGTGTCTCCATGATCCATTTCCACTTCAATTTTCTCTTGTATTTATTTATTTATCTCCTTTATTAAATATTTATTCCATTCTAATGTTTAAACATCATTCATTGTCCTCCTTATTCAAAATCCCAAAGCTTCCACCCCAACCTAAGAAACTAGTAATTTTCTTCCTTGGTAATTATTTGACCCTTGGCATTGTTATCACATATATAGTAGTCAGGCTACCATATTCTATTTTTCAGATATAGTACATTTTTCAGCCAGATCTCTTACATATGAGATGCTGAGATGAGCAATTTTGACGGATCATTATTTTATTAGTGGACTATTGTACTCTCCCATGTCAAGACCGAGTCTCAGGACACTCAGATCTGAGGACCGATGTAGCCATTTAGTCATTATAGAGCAGTTATTGATGCTCAGTTTTATATCAATACTTTCTCATTGGACAGATGGTGTTTCAGATGGATTATATTGCATGATTATGACTCAGCTTTTATATGGTGTTATGGTTATCATTACTCTTATACTGATCTTTGTGACATGTATTAACATGTGGTGTCATGATCGGGCGGTCATAATTATATGGACTTGGATGTATTTGTATTTATGTATTGGTGTCCCTACTCTGACTTTGAAGTTCCTGATCTATACTCATTGGTTTTACCCTCCTTAGGGAGAATAGAGGTAGTCATTACCACCATTGTTTTGGCTTGCTAGTGTTGGCTTCATCATTCATTGTCTCCACCCATCCATTACCTTCCAGTTTAGTTTTCAACCCGACTGACTTCTTGACTTATGGCATGGAGGACCTTTTTCCCTGCTAGAACCTTTGTTGGACAAGCCTCCTTGTTTATATTGTGTCTCGGCTCTGAGTTGGTGACAGAACTTGCCTTTGGTGAGTTGGATTGTATGCCTAAATCATTCTGGTCGGTTGTCCCAATGTTTGGCATTATGAAAAACTCCCCCTGGTCACTTGAGATGTTGTTGGCTAAAAATGAAAGCTCATGTACTACTTGTATTGGAAATGTTATGTATGCTCCCATGGAAAATGAAAATGCTAAACTGTGTTTCTTAACATATGTAAAGAGGGCAAGACCAATGAAATGCTAAAATACCCCTTGAAGGGTATAAGAAAAGGCCCAAAAAAGCAATGGTTAAATATATGCTGACCTTATAAATTTGAATATGTCTCGGATGAAAGCTGCGATTAGCTGTGCTTTTAAGCACTGGTGAAGTCCAAAAAGGGTCATATAGGCCATAAAGGCCATGGAAATAAAATTGATGATCCTAACGAAACTGGATCAAGCTTGATGTAGTCATGATGCCTAAGTTGAATAAACACTCTCTAAACAACTCAACCATTTGTAAGGCATTGCCATTCCTTATGTTGTTGTTTGTCCGACATTGGTTTTAGTGAGTGTTTCCTTTCCATATCCAAAGTGTCATGATGTTAATTAGGAATTCATCCTTTGCCCTAGCCTGGTAAATTTCATCCTTCACCCTTCACTAGCAAATTGACTACAACTATGAAGTGAGTATAGTCCTGAAAGTCTAGTCTAAGTATTAATAAATAAAGCCTTATATATGTACTTGGTTGATGCACCGCCAGTGAAATGACTGCTACTTGTTGTGATTGTTGCTTAAATGAGTTGTAGAGCATGTCTTAGCCTTATAACACTTGCAGCAGATGGATGATAGTCTGAGTTATATTATTGGTATCTGATCATTCACAGATGGTTATATTGTCTATTGGATATGTTTGATGATCAGTTAGAGACCTGAGAGGGGTACGAGTATATACCCTAGATGGATTTGGACTCTCTGAATCTAATGAGACAAATTATTTCCAGTTCCGGGCACTTGCAGACATGATCAGGCTCATTTTTTCTTTTTGATGCAGTTTTGCTTCATAGGATGATGTGTCTGAGCAGGGAGATGTTTTATTTAGATCTCCTAGGGCGTTGTATGGACATAGGGGGTGCAGCCACTTGTTTGTACCATAGTACCCCCATCCCAGAGAGCTTGGTGGGCTCAGTTTGACAACACATGCACCCTAGGAGGTTGTTTTGGCAGGTTCATGTTTCTTGAGGCAGATTAAAAAATGATTAAATGGTTATTGAAGAAATTGATTTGGGTTACTGAGGCAAGGAAATGACATGGGATGAGTCATGATGATGAGAGTGATGTCCTCTGCACCTTCTCCAACAGTTGCAGCACCTGATTGGGCCCACACCTATTTTTTGGGGCATTTTATATTATTTTCTGGAGCTTTTGGGAGGCTCACAATTTCCTCAAGGAGGCACAAAGTCAAAGAATTAAAATGTTATATTATTTTATTGTGCCATGGGGCAGCCATATGGAGTTAGTTAACACTCCATGGACCCACCATGTGCTTCATTTATTTCTTATTTAGTGGGGTGCCCTCTTGTTGGGTGTTTTAGTCCACTTTGGTACTTTATGGTTATATTGATCCATGTATTGTATGTTGAGCTCATCTCAACCATTGATTAGAATATTTTATCTTTTAATCTTAGCCACTCGTTTTGAAAGTGGTTAGGATTCGGTTATGATTGTGGTTCTCTCATTTCTATTTAAAGGAGAGAGCTTCTCATTTGTAAAGGGGTCTTTGGCTCTTGGATCTGAATAATAGAAAGATTTTTCTGTGGATATTTTATGGATCTGCTTTGCATCTGATGTTCTCAAATGGTGATTGGATAGTCTTCTGCTTCCTAGCATTGTGGAAATTCATGTGAGATCTATATTTTTTTGCTATCATTGTCTTGCCTACAGGAGGGCATTTTGGTTGGAGCGTTTTTGTAGGGGGACGTCAACTCGTTCGGTTATCTTTTTCTTGGATCAAGGGGTTTTCATTAGTTTCATTATTATCTATGATTACTTCATTTTATTTTCCTGTAGCATTTGGTTTCTTTATCTTCTCTTAGCAAATCTGATATTGTTGATGTTTGCTCATGCAGGGTAGGGGGTGCATTGGTGGCTTGGGGCTTACATCCGTCATAGATATCACTTGGATCTTCCAGAATTGATTGGGATAGCAAGGATCATCATTGTTAAGACTTCTATAAGCATTTCCATGTACGATCCAACAGGTAACTATCTTCTCTTTAACAGATCTGAATCCATTATACATGATTTTCTTCCATTTTTTTGAAAATCCTTAAAATACTAAAAAACCCTTAAAAAATACTAAATCCGGGAACCGTCCGATATTTAGCCAAAACACTACTGGGTTTCATATATCGGGCCTCCCCCTCACTGAATCTACTACAACACTAGTCAAATTCCTGCTGGTTTGACCTAGATCTGATTTTTAGCCTGAAAACTACATAGTGCCCCCACTGAAAATTTGACATGCTAGGGTTTTGAATTTTTCTGATTTTTGACTTCATAGACTGGTAGATCAGGTCTCACATAGTCCAAATCACCCCCAACACTGACCTAGTTCCTGCCAGGTTGCCCTAGATCTAAAAAACTGACTTTCAACCTCCTAGCCCCCATCAGATTTTGACTTTTCCAGATCTGATTTTTCCTGAATTTTTTTTACTTAGGTTTGTAGATTGGGCCATCATGATCTCATTTCCACTCCAACGCTGAGATCATAGTCTCCTGGTGGCTCTATATATTCATATATTCCTCTCCAAACCCTAGCGCTACCCCTCCTACTGCTGATTTCCCTATAACCTAAATCTTCCGGGCCAAATCCTTTTTTGGGTCCATAGATTAGGGCATATCCCAGGTGGGTTCACTGAAACATTTTGTTGTTACTGACTCCATTACCCAAGGCTGAATAGGAACTGATCTTAAAACATATCACTAGCCCTTCCTGACCTCTTTCCCCCGAAAGTTGAGCATTCCTTAATAACTCGGGTTACCTGATACCTTCATATCTTTCACTAAGTCTATCTCCTTGGTACTGGACAATCCCAACTCTATTTTTGCTCACCTTGTCACAGTTACATTTCCCAAGACAGTGGTCATCTTCACCAGTTGCTAGTACCTAAACCCTAGAGCTAGGGTTTCCATCTACGTTACACCTTACGTACCTCAAAGCCACATTTGATTTGTTCTAGTGTCTAGGTCTAATCTCTCCTGTCAGGAGTAGATCTGTGTCTCCCCCATTGTTGTCTTGGACTTAGATAACATAAAGTGAATACCACCTTAATTAACGTGACAACCATCCATTTGGGAGTCTAGCCAGTCTTGGTTCCACCTCCTTAGTTGCTTGCCCCTCTACCATCCATCCTAGATCAACCTCACACAGGCAACTACAAGGTTGGTGATAACAGGCATCAATTTGGAAAACTCTCATGAATATGGTAAATGTGATTAGGCCATTGTGACCCAATGCAAAATTTGGGACATGACAAATCCTCCATTCCCAATATTGCTTGTTCTGAAGCAATTTCAAACATGGGTGTTGAAGGACCTGCTTTTTGTATGATTCTTTGAAGTTGCCACTAAGTTTCCCAACTTTGAGTCTTCGAGATTCCATGAATATTTGAGAGAGGAACCACCATGCTTGTTGCTTCAATACTCTGATTAAAATCACTTTATTAAGTGGGTAATCCATCTCCCATACTGCTTGTTTCCCAAAAAATTGGAATCAATGGGACAAAAAATATCCCAGGGTGTCATTGCTTGTATTGCACTCCAACAATTAAGTGTGCTCTCCAACCCATACCATTAGGATAGAGAATTCTGGGATCCCATTTTCTTGTATGCATTCTTCCGAACATCATAAGTACATAATATATATCATCAAAGTACATAACAACATAATAAAAATGTACATCAAGGAAGTGCCTCATCAAAAAATCATGAAAGTGCTTATACCTCCAAGTAAGTAGATCACCATTTGCCAAGTGCATACAAGCTTCAAGTGATCAATCAAATATGCTCCAATGACATAGGTGAGGATCCCATGTCCTATAATGCTGCTCCAAAAGTATGTGATATGCATCAAAATATTCAGCCATGTATTCTTTCATCCAAGAAGTGAATGAAGAATCTCCACTAAAATCTGAACCAAATAATGAGCAAGAGAAATAAGGAGACTTCAAATGACTCAAAGAAGTCTCGTCCATACATCTATGAATGAGAGAATCATAAAGATATAACAAAGTATGTGGCTGGCAAAAAAAATACTCTCCAATCATAAATCTATTCACCCTAGTGTTGGATGAAGTTCCTCCAACATCAAATGAACCAAGTGTTGAGCAAGAAAAGCCATGAGTCTTCAAGTGACTCAAATGCATATCATAGGTGCATCCATGTAGATTTGAATCATCATAAAGTAACAAAGGATGCTGCTGCAAATGTGAATAAGAGTGTGCTCTAACCATGTCATCATAAAAAGTAAATCTAGGAGTTCCATACTCCTCATGTGGCACCATCAAAAAGAACCCTTTCACCCATAATTCATTGAGACTAATGCTGCAAAACATAGAATTGTAGGATGTAGGAGAATGAACTAACTCACCCAAATGATCAAAAAGTGTAGAAGTTTCATCATGGGAAGGATCCATATGGGTAGTATCATGCAGCTCCTTCAAAAGTGCGAAACCTTTGTCATAGATTGGTTCCAATGTAGAGGAATCATGCTCTTCTTTAAAAATTGCATAACCTTCAATCAAGAGACAATTCAAGTTCCTCTTCCACCACATAAAGTGTTTTGATCTCTTCAAGTTCGTCTTCAAACACATCAAGCACATTAAAATTTCCACATTTCTCATGATCCACCATGTCATGAGAATCCTCCAAACAATCTACCATTTGACAATCTGAAACATAGGAGGAAAAACAAGTGTCTTGCAACTTTTCAAGAAGTTGCTCATTTTGAATTGTGAGCTTATGAATAACTTCATTATTATTCATGTAGGATTCATGTAACCATTAACTAAGCTCAATGACATTTTTCTATCAAAAAGCAAAGACATGAAATGACCTTTGATGTTGCACATTGCTCTTTGAATCTTCTTCGGGTCTTCAAGGAAGGATGCCTCCTTCAAGGAATTAGCTCTCCAACAAGAATTTGATACCAATGCTTGCGTGTCATGAAGTATGCTAAGGGCCTATTGGATCTTCTTTTCATTCATCTTTAAGGACCCTTCAAGAAAATGATGCTCTTGCAAATGAACCTCTTCATCTTCTTCCTTTTTGCTTGGACCAACTTCATGAAGCTCAAGTGGTGATGGGGAAGTTGATCTTGTTTCTTCTTCAACTGCTACAAGGTCTTCATTTTCATGTTTACTAGAAATTTGGCTTGCAACAAAATTTTGAAATATTGTCTTTATGTCACCAACATAGAGTTGTGAGCACCCATCAGTAGGTACTCTTTCATAGTTCAAGCATCCATCAATAGATGCTCCTTGTTTCATTTCCAAGGTAGAATGTGTCTCGAAATGATCTTCAGTATTTTCAATAGAAACTTATTCATACTCATGTGATGTATCTTCATCTTTTTTAGAGTCACTTGGGAGTGAATTTCAATCCTCTTCGTGTACTACTTCTACTTCACCTATTTCAAAACTAGGTGGTTCATGGTTCTCCTCCTTTTGCTCCTTCAAGCAAGCTAATGCATTTTTCCCCTTGGTTTTCTTAAAATCGATATATTTTTTCCAACTTTTGATAGCCAACAATTCGAAACATTCCATAATATTCTTGGTCATGTCTTCAAAGATAGGCTCCATAATTTTAATAAGCTCCTCACCATCATATGAGGTTCCCTTTTCATTCCTAGTCATAGTTTCCTCATCAACAAAAGCACTTTTGGGTTTCAATATATAATGGTGGTCCCTAAATTCTTGTGCCCATAAATATAAGACCACATCAAGTGCCAATATCATGCTATGATACCACTGTAATTTCCCCTTTCAAGAAAAATTATTAAATGACCAATTTTTCACTTTTTCCCCAGTTTCAAACCTTGACTAGTTTTGATGTCTAGACCTCCAAATTGACCCAAATGCTTCAAATTTTTCTCAGAAGGTACATGACTGATAATATAAATTAAATATGATGTTAAGAGATTTTTTATGACCCCCCACTTACTTCTACAAACTTGTTTAAAGTTCTGTTCAAATTAGGAGTCTTTACTAGCAAATTGGGGCTCCAATTCCCCCTGGGTAATTGTCGGAAATGGGTTCTCAAATGGTCCCAAAGTCACTCAAGTTTCTAAACAGAGGTAGAGGATGCGTAAAGGAAATTTTTAAATTCTCATATGCATCATGGTTTAGTTTATACAGGATGTTGTGACTCTTTCCAAAACAACTCCCAAATCACAATTTCGACCCTTGGGCAAAAGGCACCAAATCTTCTCCCAATGCAATAAAAATGAGTAAAATGGCTTCCAGTGCTTAAGTACTAAAAATGAGACTTAAAATAAACATTAATGTCAGTCCATTCATCATACATTTATTAGAGATACATTCTTCAATTCGAAATAATCAACATTATCATAGCATATGTCAGTGTAGTGGGGAAATGGTCATTATTTGCTCATTAATAATCACTTTTCCTTACAACCATTTGATATTTCGACCTGAAATTTTCTGAGAATGAATAAAAGAGAATATTTAGTTTATTACAATCATTAATGGACAATTAAAATCTCTCCCAATTCGAAATCATAAGCATTACAATAGTGCACAACAAGATAGTGGGGAAATGGCACTATTTCTTCATTGTTTAACATTTTTACATGAAACTTTTTGGAATTTTGACTTGAGAGTATTCTGAACTTTAAATATGGAGTATTTACATCAGAACATAAAATAATGGAGTATTATAATATTCCCCAAATAGATCAATAGCTCACCCAAAGCGCAATCCCTCCATGAGCAAGAATATGCCATAAAAACTGGAAATGGTTGAGAGAAAGTGCTGCAATAGAAGAATCCACAAGCTTCCCTGTAACTTACACCTGCAAATAAGACTCCATAAAAGCTCCATGAAATACCTGAGTGGCCTCTTCAAACACCAACTTGGATAGGAATCTTTCACCCTCGAAATTGGATAAGGCAAGAAAACTAGTCATCCACTAGCTCTCACAATTCACAAATGACAATTTCTCAAATGATCAAAAACTATTCTCTTGGTTTATTCCTATATTTTATAAACAACCTTATCCTTCTAAGGTTCCCAATCTATCCACAAACTCAATCCAATTCAAATTTGTCTGTGCTCATGATTCGCCATGTGTCCTCCCTTTCCTAGCCTTCCACCTTCCCCAAATTTGAGTTGGAGCCCATTGAGCTTCCACAACTCCATGAGAGCTCTATTGGATGCTCTATTTTGACCTGACATGTCAGATATGTTAGATATCAGCCTTCATATCTGATTTGTGTCATAGGTGTCATAGCATCTTCATCATTGTCGTCATAGAGCTAGGGAATCTAGTCCAAGTGTCCCACTAGCTCCAAAATGACTCTTCCTATCCCATGTAAGTTACATTTCCTTCCAAATTAGACCTATGATGTATATGGCCAAGTGTATTAGCCTTATAACTCATCCAATAACCTTTAGGCTTCCCATGAATTCGAAATTGCAAGAGGAGGATGCCATGTGGCACCAAATTTCTAGCTTGTGTGGGCCCCATATTCTCCATGTGTCTTCATGCTCCATTGCCACTTAAATTTTCTCTTGCGTTTATTTATTTATATCCTCTATTAAATATTTATGCCATTCTAATGTCCAAATATCATTCATTATCCCCCTTATTCCAAATCCCAAAGATTCCACTCCCAACCTAGGAAAATAGTAATTTTTCTCCTTCGCAATTATTTGACCCTTAGCATCAATTTGACAAACTCTAATGAATATGGCAAATGTGATTAGGCCATTGTGACCCAATGAAAATTTTGGGACATGACAATGATACACACTAATGGTGGAAGGATACTTGGAAGCTCCAGTGTTGTTTGAAGTCCAAATTATTCTTATGGCTACTGTTGTTAGACAAAGCCCTTACCTAGGATCATCTGCAACATAGAAACATGGAAGGACTGACAAGATTCTTCTTATGCAAGGAAGCAGAGGAAACAAATTTGCACTTGGCAGTGGACTGTGGTTTCACCAAGCAAGTTTGGAAGGGAATTGGAGACTCCTTAGGTGTTATGCATATTTGGGTTGGCTTATTAATAAATGAGTGTTTTTGAAACCGGTGCAATAATAAGGAAATGGAGGATTATAGAGAAATTTCATGCTATTATTAATTGGAGTGTCTACCTTGCAAGAAACAAAAGCCTATTTGAAGATAGAAATTATCCAACTTTTTATTGCGTAGCTCAATTTAAGTATTTTAAAGTTTTTTCCTTAAGTTAAAAAATTAAAGAAGGTAAGAATAGTGAAGTAAGTAGAACTGAACAACTATCTTAGAGCTTTCTTTGATGGGGCCTCACAAAGTAATAGAGGTCTTTGTGGAGCAGGAGGCATTTTGTATTTATATGAGTTTCACTCTATTTCATTTAGAGTAGGATTGGGGCCCAACTCCAATAATTTATCAGAGCTTAAAGCTTTATGGCTATTACTTAGACTGGTTAGGGACAAAGGAATCAATACGTTGAATGTATACAAAGACTTGTTGTTAATTATTAAATGGATGCGAGAGGAATATAGATGTCATAATGTGTTTTAGGAGCACTCTTGGAGGAGTCCCATAGGGTCAGTTATAACTTTGAAGGGGTGAACTTTTAGCATATATTTAGAGACCAGAACATGGAAGTTGATGCCTTGTCGAAAGAAGGGGTTATCATGAGAAAGGGTGACTAGGTAATTCTAAATAATGGGATTGAGGGCTCCTTGAGGGTGTGGTAACTGGTGGAGTGTGTAGATTTTGCAGAATTTGTATAGGTTACAGGTTTGACTAGACATCATGCACTATATAAACTCTTTGGAATGTATGATTTAGTTTTCAGGTTATAGTCTTGATCTTGTAGTGCAAAAATATACATACTCACTCTTGATAAAATGAAAGGGAGGCTACAACCCTGGGAGCTTTCAATTGTAAAGGGGATCATGAATATGGGAGTTTTATATATGAAATTTAGCTACATAATAGCTATGTTTTAACTGCAATTGTGTACAAGAATCTAGTCTGTAGGAGAAGGTCATGCTACCTCGTGCTACAGGTAGATTTTTTAAGGTAACTCAATCCTTTTTCAATGGATTTGGCAGTAAGACCAGGATCTAAACACATAGTCATTCAGCTACAGGATTTTTGGTTGTGCCGATGAGCAAGACGCTGGTGGAATATTGCAAAGTTCAATGTTTTGGTTTATGTTTCTCTATGAAGGAAAGAACATAGAATGTGTCTTAATGTAAAGGGATATTTGAACTGAACAGATAGATCCTGCGATCAATTTAGTCTTTTTAATAGAAATGCTTCATGCATTGTGAAGAATGTACTATTTTTTTAATAAAAATATTATGAGTTTTTTTTAAATGGAAAAAAAATATATTCCTATTATTATAAAATAGGAAGAAAGATAAATATAGATAATCATTTGAAAAGGTTGTTGCAAGGCGATTAAATAAAAGTTTGTGATAATGAAATTATTATTAAGTAAGATATTGACTGTTGATGGTATGGATGGGATGTTAGCTTTAATGGATGGGATATTCGCTTTAGGAATGGGGAGATTATTATTTAGAAATTAGTTCTATGATGTAATTTTTGGGGGTTGATTTAATAGTATTCTATATTTTTTAATATTAATTTGTTTTTTAAATTTTGATTTTATGTTTTTTATTTTTGTTTTGTGGTTGTAAATTATATGGTGTTTATAACATGAGTGATAATTGTTATTTATAATTTATAATTTTATGATATTGGGTGAAGTGTTGCTATAATTCATACACAATACTACCAACAAAATCAATGTTTATGATTTTTATAGTAAATTTAGTCATTAGGTTAACTCAAAAACACTTTGGAGAAATCCAGGATGAATATTATTTTATCTTAACATATATTATGTTTATGATTGTAAAATGTAACTTTATTTGGTTTTATATAAAATATCTTTTAACTTATAAAAGCCGTAATGACCAAGGTACTTTCATTTCCACCCATTTCAATTAAAAGATGAAAATTATAAAGATATTTATTTTATTTTTTAGTAATTTCTCTAATAGAGCTTGTTGGTATTACGACATAATAAACATCACCATTAGAATAAACACATCCTCGGTGCACAATAAGGTATTATATTTTTGGAATTGTGTAAGCTGATTCTTTACTTAAAGAGGATTGGATGGTCTTGGATTAGTTTTTGTTTGTTGAAATTATTCAAATAACTGAGAGGGGGGGTGAATCAGTTATTTCAAAAGCTTAAACCATTTTCAATATTTAAACCATTATTACTTATTACATATTTACAGTTATGATAATGCAGCAAGTATAACAGAAGGAATGATGATCATCAATCACACACACATGATAGAGATAGACAAATATTCATCTTTATTTGAGAACCTACCGAAATGAGGCTGCAACCTCTGTTTGCAAATTCCTTCTTGCGGAGAGCACCAACCCTCATGTTTTTCCTAACACCCACTAAAATAACATTCTCTAGTTACAACTGGATGGAAGAACCAACTTCCACTTGTACATGCTCCAACTCGTACAAAGAAGACAACATGTTTTTCCTAGCACCACCCTACCACCTGTGTTCCTTAGATTTAAACACATGCATTACAATATGTAGAAAAACAATTATAACAATGCATACCAACTTTGTTGTGATCTACTTCTGGATTTTCTTATGCACCTTTGTTCCCCTCGTTGTCTATGTTCTGGATATTCTTGAAAGAGCTTAGAGTCATCTTTCATTCCGCAATCCCTACTTCAACGATGGTCCATGCACTAGCTCTCTGCCTACAGAGAGCACACACACTTCTCTTCACCCGCATTCTCTTATACTTATCAATATTTGAACCCTTCACCTATTCATATGCCAAATTGTTCATTTTCATAACTGATCAAAATCATTCGATGCCTGAGATAACCCAACAGTGCCAATCTTAAATCGTCCCCGTGATTGTAGATCATGTGGTAGAGTGTCGAATATCTACATCCAGAATGAATTTCATTGGTGAAAGAGCGCAGAGGATAAAAGGGCAGTCAAGTTGCGAAATCTAAAACTAATCATTGGGATTAGGATCAAGATCGACGAAGGATATTAATGACCAAAACAAATCAACGACTGTGAGTTATTTCACAGGGAGAACTAGCACGAATTAATAAAATCCTATTGTGCGTGAAATCTATATCAAATTCACCTTATGATATTTGAGGTCCATTGTCGATCTAGATCTTACGGTCCTCAACTATTCCATAGATTCAACTAGTAGGTGAGATAGCGACAGAGATGGGAGTGAAATTTTAATGCAATTTAGTTTTTGTTAGAGTCATTTACCCAACATGCACACTTAATTTGGTCAATGTAGCCTTGTTAAACCACTATCCTAAGTTTAATTGACTTAATTGGCATCAGATGAGCACTCCATGACATCAGCATGAGCACACCCACGCCTACCTTCAATCAAGGAGGCTAACTGGGCTTCCTCCTTCAATCAAGGAGCCATTCTGGGGTGATTTGAGTGTCATAAATGCACCTAATTGCTAAATGATTGTTACAATCAGTTAATTTGAGTTGTGAAGGCACCTCCATTTCATTTATTGATTATTTTTATTAATATTTATGAACTAGAGACAACTAGGGCGCCTCCAACCACTTATGATGACCAGTTTGACTTTAGTTAACCTCATCAAGGTTCATTGGAGTTAATGATGCACTACCACTTGTTGATTGGCATGCAGTGACATGTGTCTAAGCTACTTTCAGTTAGACTCAGTCATCCATTGCACTCCGATATAGTTAGGCCTCAGTTGAGTCAATCACGGCTTGATCAGTGGGTTAACTATGTGTGTTTACTATGGCTGACATTCAGTTAAGCTACACCCATTCATTCAATTCGAATGACCTCATTGGGAATTCAAATTGTCTTGGCATTCATGCACCTTGCATGATCATTGTATTGTATTACTTTATTGATTATACAGAGCTGTTACTCCCATTGCAGCACCATTATGCCATTTTCATGCTTAATTGTCTGAAATCTCTTATGAGACTATGTTTTAGTCCCTAGTTTACTGTGATAGATTAATATGGTATCAGAGCTCACAGCGGGACGAAGCTCAAGTCTCTCAAAAACATGGTTTTTAACAGATCTTGCATGAAAAATTGAGCAAAAAGCTCAAAATTCCAGCACTGCACCAAAAGCAAAGGCTTACCACTTAATACCCCAAGTTAAGGAATTGTTGATCAAGCTTGCTTGATCAACTATGTTGGGTGTGATGAAAGCCTAAAATGTGCAGGTTGTTTGACCTTACGGTGCCCATTTTGTTGTGATTTGCAGGTTTTAACAGGTGAAAAGCATTCGCTACAGCAGTTTGAAATGGCTTCTTCCGTCGAAGTCTTGACTCCGTTCAATTTCCATTCATGGAAAGGAGATATGGAGATCTAACTACATGCCAGAGGACTCTACCGAGTCACTATGGACACTGAAGAAGATCCTACTTCTATGATAGACAAAGCTAGATTCTTGAACAAGAAATATGAAGCATTCGGTTTCTTGTGTCTCTCTATTTCCAAGGACCTTCTTTTCCACCTCTCGGGATTGAAGACTCCAAAGGAAATTTGGGACAAATTGGACACCCTGTATGGAAAACATGATGATTTGGGAGTTTATCAGCTTGAACACGAGTTGATGTCTCTCCAACCTTCCAATTTTGAGACCTTAAATGATTTTTTCACAAAGTTCAAGCACATTGTCTTACTATTGAAGCAGTGTAAGGTGGAGAAGGAGGATGATCAGCTCATCCTCATAATTCTCTCCAAACTTGGATTTAATTATTCGATGTTTGTCTCTACATTCCGTGCGGGGAAGCTCACAACCCTTGGATGGAAGATGCCTTCACTCAATGCCTTCATTGAGTCCCTAACAAGTGAACATGATAAGCTTGTTCAGATGGAGATCATCAGATCCTCCCATGATCAAGACCTCTATGCTTCGAGGCCCAAAGATCTGAAGGGTAAAGGAAAGTAGCATAAGAACACAAAAACCAACTTTGAAGCTCATAAGCCTACAGTTGAAAACCAGCAGCATGAAGAGCCTTCCGGCTCGAAGAAGAACAAAAACAAAGGGCATCATGGAAAGGAAAAAGTCAAGTGTTCGTACTATGGGAAGGGATTCCACCCTGAGCATGCCTACATGAAAAATAAACTTGATGAAGCTACTTCTCTTCTTGAGAAAAATCACATCAATCTTTCGAAAAGCTTTCGAAGGAGAGATCGACAAGATCGGGAACCACAGCATGAAAAAGGTCATGCTCTCATGGAAAGCACTTCGAAGTCCAAAGCTCTTTTGATAGATTTTGGAGCTTTAAATCACATGATGGCTGAAAGAGACTCTTTCTCATCTTTGGAGACTGGAAAAACCATTCCCATCCACATGAGATATGACTCCACAATCATATCCAAAGGACAAGGTACTGTAAATCTTGAGCATGGGTATTTTTCCAATGTTTTGTATGTACCATCTCTTGCATCAAACCTCCTAAATGTTTATCAAATGACATATACGAGAGTGCCCAAGAGAGTCTCCTTTAGCCAAGATGATTTAGAGATCATAGAACTTGTATTCAGAAAACTTGTAGCAAAAGGCCTTGCAAACCATCATGCAAAAGCCTACGAGTTCTCCTATTTTGTGGCGGATGAAAATCCCATCGCATTGCTGACTCATGGAAATGAGGTTAGTAGACTATGGAATGAGAGGTTTGGCCACCTAAAATTTAAGGACTTTCATCAATTACAAAATAAATCCATGGTTGAAGGCCTCCCGGTCATCAAAGCTACCACCGGAATTTGCAAGGGTTGTGTTGTTGGAAAGCACCCTAAGCATAAGTTTGATCGGGGGAAGGCAAGCCGAACATCATGCATCTTGGGGCTGATACATTTTCATATCAGTGGAACCATTCCTACCACATCCATGAATGGATCAAGGTACGTTCTCACTTTCATTTATGACTTTTCTAGATACACATGGGTCTTTTTTATCAAAAAGAAGTCGGAAGTCTTGGAAAAATTCACTGATTTGAAGGCATTGATTGAGAATACATATGGAAAAAAGCTCAATCTTTTGAGATCTGATAATGGCAGGGAATATATTAGTAATTAGTTGCTGCATATATGTTTCCAAAGTGGTATTCAGATCCAACATTCAGTTCCCTACACTCCCCAGCAGAACGATCTAGCGGAGAGAAAGAATCGGTCTCTCAAGGAGATGACCACTAGCATGATGGAAGCAAAGATGTTGGCTGCAAATTTGTGGGCTGAAGCCATCAATCCTGTAGCATATATTCATAATAGAGTTCCACACTCATCCATGAAATGGAAGACCCCTTTCGAATCCTACTTCGGACGCAAGCTAGATGTGTCGAATCTCACGGTATTTGGGTCCACTGCATAGGCCCGAATTCGGCATGATAAAAGGAGGGCTTTGAAACCACAAAGCATCAAATGCTTGTTTATTGTATATACTGATGAATCTAAAGGTTTAAATATGTTGGATATCAAAACAAAACAAGTCATTATTGAAAGGAGTGTCCTGTTCGATGAGCCTCTTCAGGAGGTAGAACTAGTGAAGGAGAAAACTGTTGAATTTCCTTCGTATTCTACTAAATATTTGGATGATGGAATTGGGGGTGATGACCCTGATTTGGATCCTCTGATTTCTAATATTAGTATACAGCAAAAATCAGATGCTGAATCAAAACCTGAAGTACAAAATCATCTCCCAACTTGGGCCAGACAAACACTCTCCTCCCAAGGTGAAAACATTGGAAATCTGGATGATCCAAGAAGAACCTGGTCTGATTTTCAAAGAGCGGGTATTGCGCTCTCTTGTCTTGATTATTTGCTGTCTAAATATTGTTATTTAATGATAATTTCAGATCCTAAGTCTTACTACCATGTTCGGAAGGATCCGAGATGGCAAGCTGCCATGGATGAAGAGATGAATTTTATGCAGAAAAACACTACTTGGGAACTAGTTTCTCTTCCTCCGGGGAGGAAATTGGTTCAATGCAAGTGGGTGTTTCAGACTAATGTTGCTACTGATGGCACAACCTACAAATATAAGGCAAGTATGGTAGCAAAAGGCTTATCCCAAGTCCAAGGTTTGGACTATCATGAGACTTTTGCACCGGTTGCAAAAATGGACTCCATCCGCCTAGTTTTGGCAATTTTTGCATCTATGCACTGGGAAGTGTATCATATGGATGTCAAGTCTGCCTTTCTACATGGAGATATTAATGATGAGATATACATGAAGCAGCTCTAGGGCTACATTTATGATCCATCTTTGGTTTGTAAACTAAAGAAGTCACTATACAGGTTAAAACAGGCCCCAAGAGAGTGGTATTCCAAGATGGATGCCTTCCTTCTCTCGCAAAACTTCCAAAGGTGTAAATAAAATCCGAATGTATATCTACAACAGTTTGATGGTCATTTGCTTATTATTTTTTTATATGTTGATGACTTGCTAATTACAGGTAGCACAGTTGCTTCTATTTCAGTCATCAAAACTACCCTCCACAATGCATTTGAAATGAGCGATTTGGGGCTCTTTAAGCAATTTACGGGGCTCAAAATTGAGCAAAATATTGATGGGATAATGGTCACTCAGTCCAAATACATATCAGACCTATTATTTAAGTTTAACATGGCTGAATGTAAGTCTGCTCCGTTCCCTTCCCTTCCAGGGATCAGCCTTGAAGAAGGAAAAAGCACACCTCCCATGGACTGCACTATTTATCGACAACTGATTGGTAGCTTGCTTTACTTGACTCATTCTCGGCCTGATATATGTTATGCCATGAATACTATGTCAAGATACATGCAGTAGCCCCATGATCTTCATTGGAAGGCATCCAAGAGATCCTCCAGTATATTTAGGGAACCAGGACCTATGGCATTCACTATGCTGCAGACTCCAAGCTAGAGCTAGTTGGTTACACAGATTCCAATTGGGTGGGTGATTCTATTAATCAGAAGTCTACTTCTGAATATGTCTTCATGTTTGGTGGTGGCCCCATTTGCTGGTCTAGCAAAAAGTAGGCCGCCATAGCATTGTCTTCCGCAGAGGCCGAGTACAAAGGAGCGGTGAATACTTGTATCCAAGCTGTTTGGTTGCAAGGAATTATTTCAGAGTTTGATATTGGTAGTACTTTGCCCACTGTCCTGTTTTGTGACAATCAAAGTGCTATTAAGATATCTACAGATCCAGTTACCAGGAAGAGGACCAAGCATGTAGATATACACATGCACTATATTAGGGAATTGGTGCATGACAGGACCATCATTCTGCAATACTGCCCTACTAATGAGAAGATTGTAGACATCTTCACCAAGAGCTTTTCAGAAAATAAGTTCACTTACCTCCGTTCACTGTTGGGGGTGAGTTCATCAAGGTGATCATACTACTTTCAGTGTTCAACTTGAGGGGGGGGTTTCCCACTGGGTTTTCCCTCTTTCCTCACTTAGATTTATTTTTTAGCATTGTTTGAGTTACATTACTGTACAGGATGACCTATGGCCTTTACTGCCAAGGCCCTAGCATTTCATGTATTTTATTTTTACTCCTCCTGAGTATAACTTAAGGGGGGTGTTGGAGTCATTTACCCAACATGCACACTTAATTTGGTCAATTTGGCCTTGTTAAACCACTATCCTAAGTTTAATTTACTTAATCGACATTAGATGAGCACTCTTTGACATCATCATGAGCACACCCATTCCTACCTTCAATTAGGGAGGCTAACTAGGCTTCCTCCTTCAATCAGGGAGCCATTATGGGGTGATCTGAGTGTCATAAATGCACCTAATGGATAACTAATTATTACAATTAGTTAAGCTGAGTTGTGAAGGTGCCTCCATTTCATTTATTGATTATTTTTATTAATATTTATGAACTGGAGACAACTAGGGCGCCTCCAACCACTTCTGATGACCAGTTTGACTTCAATTAACCTCATCGGGGTTCATTGAAGTTAATGATGTGCTACCACTTGTTGATTGGCATGCAGTGACATGTGTCTGAGCTACTTTCAGTTAGACTTATTCATCCATTGCACTCTGGTACAGTTAGGGCTCAGTTGAGTCAATCATGGCTTGATCAGTGGGTTAACTAGGTGTCTTTATTGTGGCTGACATTCAGTTAAGCTACACCCATTCATTCAATTTGAATGACCTCCTTGGGAATTCGAATTGTCTTGGCATTCATGCACCTTGCATGATCATTGTATTGTATTACTCATTATTTATTGATTATACAGAGTTGCTACTCCCATTGCAGCACCATTATGCCATTTTCATGCTTAATTGTCTGAAATCTCTTATGAGACCGTGTTTTAGTCCCTAGATTACTGTGACAGATTAATAGTTTTATTCTATTTGGAGATCGTCGTTGATCAAAGTTGGCAGAGATCCAATGCCTTAGGATGATTTCGCTCGTTGAAATAACCAGAGTTTAAACACAGAGGCTAGATGCGAAATTACTGTGAAATCCATTTCACCACAGAATTGGAGTCCACTCTTTGTTGAGCGTTGCCTAGGACATTGGTCGGGTTGGTTAGATTTAGCGATTCTGATAAATTTAGAACCGACTAAATTGTGTGACAGACGATGTAGAGACTGCATAAAAGAGGATCCCGGCATCTGATTTCTGCCTTCCGCATTCTTCTGGCGGACAACAGGTTGCAGAAAGCCATATTATTTTTTACTTTGATTTCTCATCTTTCGCATTCCACTAGCGGATAGCGGGTTGTGGAAACCCATGTTATTTTAGTCTTTGATTTCTCATCTTCCGCATTCTGCTGGCAGACATCGGGTTGTGAAAACCCATGTTATTTTAGACTTTGATTTCTCATCTTCCACATTCCTCCTTCCACTTTCCCCCTTATGCTTTTCTTCTGAACCATTGATTTCTTTGTGGGTTCACTACTGACTGTTGGATCTATTCATCAGATTTTCTTTCAAACTTTGCGGGTTTACTCCTGACCATCAAATCTTTGTATAAACCATCGATTTTTCTGAGTCTTTTGCTTATTTGTCTGATTACTCTGCTTATCTTGATCATATTCTATGTTTTGCCATCAATGAAAACCATATCACAATCTAATATGTTTCCATGCGATTGCAATACCTATCATAATTCCAACAATCTCCTCCTTTGGCATTGATGGCAACCTTCAAATTCTGGATGCATGTTATACTCGTAACCACCAACTGTTTATCATCTGTAGCAAAAACAACTTCTCCCCCTTTGACATCAATGTCAAAGAAGATTCTATAGCACATCTCCCCCTATCAAAGTGGACATGTTAGTTGGAATAAGATATGATGCCCAACTTTTGGCGTAGATACTCAAACTGTGCCTTTGGTAAGGGTTTAGGGAAGATATCAACAATATGTTCTGTAAAAGGAATAAAATTCAATTGAACCACTATGTTTGTAACCTGCTCCCTTAAGAAGTGATACTTAATATGTGTGTGCTTAGTATTAGATTGAAGGACTGCATTTTTGGACATATTAATGGCGCTAGTATTATCACAATGAAGAGGAATGGGATCAACATATTTTTCCTCCAAATCTACCAGTGTCTGGATCATACAGAGTATTTGTGTACAATAGGTGGAAGCAACAATGTATTTAGCTTCTGTAGTGGATAAATATATAAAGCCTTGCTTCTTACTCAGTCGTGCAACTAAAGGATCACCCAAGAAGAATGCACCTCCACTTATGCTCTTTCTTTCATCCAAACAATTTCCCAATCAACATTTGAATATGCAGTTAACTGAAGATTCTGATTTCTAGGATACCAAAGACCATAAGTCATTGTGCCCTTCAAATATTTAAATATCCTCTTAATAGCCACCAAATGACTTTGCTTAGGAGCAGACTGAAATCTTTCTACCATTCCAACATCTTACATTATATCAAGATGAGATGTTGTGATGTATAAGAGACTTCCTATCATTGTCTGATATGTTCTTTGATCAACATCATGTGAGAGATCATCCTTGCTAAGTTTACAACCAACAACCATAGGTGTACTAACAGATGACGAATCTTCCATCTAAAATCTCTTCAACATCTCCTTCAAATACTTCTCTTGGGAGAGAAATAAACCTTCAAAACTTTGAATAATGCGAAGACTAAGAAAGAATGACAATTCTCCTATCATTGACATCTCAAACTCAGATTGCATGGCATTAACAAACCACTTAACAGAAGAATCATTAGTACATCCAAAAATAATGTCATCCACATACACCATAACAACTAATATATTATCACCTTCATATTTGATATACAAGTTACTGTCAACGGTACCTTTCTTGAATCCTTTGTCCTGTAGCTATTTATACAGTCTATAATACTAGGCTCTTGGTGCTTGTTTCAATCCATATGGAGCCTTCTTTAGTTTGTAGACATTGTCAGGATTGTATGTCAGTTGGAACCCTTCAGGTTGCTCTATATAGACTTGTTCTTCTAGATCTAGATTGAGAAAAGTTGACTTCGCATCCATTTGATACACTTTGAAGTTCTTATGACTGGCATAGCCAAGAAACATTTTGATAGCTTCCAATCTTTCCACCGGTTCAAAAGTTTCATCAAAATCTCGTCCCTCAACTTGTGCATACCCCTTACGGACCAATCAGGCTTTATTCCTCACAATTTGTCCTTATTCATTCATCTTGTTTTTAAACACCCACTTGGATCCTATTACATTTTTATTTTCAAGTCTAGGAACCAACTCCCCAGTATTATTCTTCTCAATCTAATCAAGCTCCTCATTCATGGCTTTAATCCAATCTTCATCCTCACTGGCTTCTTCAAAATTCTTAGGTTCCATCGTATATGGGAAAACAATATGAGATTGTTCCTGAAGCTTTAACCAACTTCCTTCTTTTCTGAACTCCTTCATTCTTTTCACCAATTATCTGATTTTTAGGATGATTCTTCTGAACGATTCTGGAAGGTGGTTTTGTTTCTATCTGTTGTCTTGAATCCACTTGAATGTTTCCACTTTCATCACCTGACTGTGAATCTTTTTTTTATTCTTGGACCTGTTCTTCCTTGACTTCAACTGTATCTTTTGTATTTGGTTCAACACTGCTTATTTGAATATCTTTTATAGGGATTCCTTCATCGATTTTAATGTCAATACAATCAACCAATTTATGCAGCCTCATATTATAACAAGTGTATCATTTACTGTTTGTAGCATATCCTAAGAAGATATCTTCACCAGCTCTGTCATCATACTTGCCAAGATGTTCATCATTATTTTTAATATAAGATTTACTTCCAAAGACTTTAAAGTGTTTGATAGAAGCAGGTCTTCCAAACCATAGTTCATAAGGAGTCTTATCACTATTTGGCCTTAAGTGAGCTTTGTTTAGAATATGGAAAGCTATGTGAATTTCCTCTACCCAGTATGTCTGAGAAATATTCCTTTCATTCATCATTGATCCTGCAATATGTTGTACTGACCTATTATGTCTCTCAACCACTCCATTATGCTGTGAAGTCCCTAGAATAGTGTATTCTCTTTTAATTCCATGTTTATCACAAAACTCTTTGAAGTTTCCTGAACTGAACTCTCCTCCTCTATCGGGTCCGATTGCCTTCAGTCTCTTTCCTGTTTGATTCTGAGTCAGAGCCTCGAAAATTTTGAAATTTTGAAATGCTTCAGATTTTTCTTTTAGAAAAGCAACCCATGTGAGTCTAGAATAATCATCAATGACCAACATAAAATATATTTCTCTTCTTGTGCCTTCGTTTCTTGATGGTCCACACAAATCCACATGTACTAACTGAAGTGGTTTGTCTGTTGATGTGAAGTTCTTGGATTTAAATTGTATGAAATTCAATTTTCCCATTTGACAAGGTTTACAAACAGAGTCACATGGCTTTGATATTTTTGGAAGATCTCTTATTGCCCCATTGCTCACAAGCTTAATTATATGATCATAGTTTAAATGTCCAAGTCTCATATGCCAAAGCCAACTTTCACCATACTTTCTTATATGACATTATTGTTTTCCTTCTTTCAAGACATAGACATTGTTCTCTATTCATATGCCTTTTGCAACCAACTGTCCTGAGGGTACATATTTCATCTTGCAATATTTAGAACTGAAAACAACTTCACATCCTCTGTCACAAACCTGACTGACACTAAGAATATTATGTTTTAGTCCATCTACAAACAACACATCTTGGGATTTCCCTTTGCCATTACTCAACTTTACCATTCCTTTTCCTTTCATTTTACCTGGAGCATCATTTCCAAAAGTTACATTTCCTGGTTTATTTTCACTTAGAGACAAAAACATACTTTTATCACCAGTCATGTGTTTGGAACATCCACTATCAATATATCAGGAGCCTTTTTGCCTTTGAACATAAATCACTAAGCCACATTTGTTATTTTCTTTATTCTTCCAAACTTTAGCACTTTCAACAGAGTAATTCACTCTTGGGTATGTTTTGTACTCCTTCAGATGACAGTTTGAAGCCTTGTGTCCAAAATTATGACAAACATAACATTATGGTTCATTATACAGTAGATCAAAAGTGTTGTTATATCTATCATGGGTTATTCCTTTAGTTGTGAAATGAGTTGTATGTTGTTCTTGTTTACTTGTTAACTATCTTGTTCTATCTCGCAGCAATTGATTGTTCTTTGATTGCATATTTCTAAAATTAAATGCATAGTTTGCAACTTTGTGGCCAAAATTAGAACAACAATAACAGTAACCATGGAAAAAACTTTGGTAGTTGAATCTTGGTTGTCTTCCCTTTTGTTGACTTTGTTTTTGAGCAATCCTTGGTTGATTATTTTGATTTGAATTTGTTATTTTGATACTTGTTTCATTTCCTTTTGTTTGCAAAGTATGTTTGCATTCTAACTATTTGTGGCTTGAACCTTCTTCATAGCCAAGACCTGTTTTTAACCATCAGGACCTTTGCTTACTCAAAATGTTGTTCAATTCTTCTAAAGCTTTAATACTTGATAGATTTTGGTGATACAGGGCTTGAAATTTCTCCAATTCTTTCCTAGTTTTCACTACTTCTTCCAAAGTTTCACATCTCTTTTTCCCTTTTGTTAATTGTTGTTTTAGAATATCTTCTATTTTCTTTGCCTCTTCTAATTCCAATTTTAACAGGGCAATATCTTCACCTGGTTCTTTACCATTCTTTTCATACTGCATCAATAATTGTTTTTGTTTCATTTTCTTTAGTATGTGTCTATCATTATCCTCCAAAGCACTGATTAGTTCACCTTCTATATCAACCATAGCTTCTTCATCATTCAGGTCACTTCCTGTACATTCGTTTCCAAAATCTTCTATGGCCATAAGCATAAAGTTATTCAATTCATCTTCACAAGATGAATGGTTTTCTGTTTCTTCTGAAGAATCAACATCATTTACACATAAGATTTTCTTTTTATATTTAGCCTCTTTATTGTTTTTATTGACTGTATAGTTTTCTTCATCATCAAAAGTCTGCCTCTTTTGCTTATGGGGACATTTAGATGCAAAATGGCCTATTTTACCACAGTTAAAACATTTAAAGGGCATCTTGCCTTTGCATTTACCTGATCCTTTCTTCAACCTCCTTATAAATTTTGCCTCAGTCACATCCATTTCAGAATCAATGTTCTTATATGCTTTAAAGGATGCTTCTCTGGTGGTGGATTTATCTTTACTAATCCTCATTTCATAGGCTGTCAGAGTACCTAGGAGTTGGTCAATAGGCAGAGTTTTAAGATCACTCAATTCTTCTATTGTAGAAACTTTTGGATTAAACCTTTCAGGAAAAGATCTTAAATTTTTCTAAACTAAGGATGCTTCATCAATATTTTCACCAAGACCCTTCATAGCATTCATGATCTCTTCTATTCTTAAGAAACGTTTACTGGAATTCTCATCCTCATTCATCTTTAGTTATTCAAAATTTACTCTATATGTCTGTAGTTTGGCATCCTTTACATTCTCATGTCCTTCGTAACTGTTTACAAGTTTATCCCACATCTCTTTCGTAGATTCAAGATGCATCACCTTAACAAACTCAACCTCTTCAAGACCACTCAGGATAGAGTTTATTGCTTTTGCATTAAAACTAAATTCTAACTTGTCATCTATGGAGGCTAGCACAATAGGCTTTACATAGCTAGTGTCTACTACATACCAAACATTAACACCTAAGGACATTATATAGGTTCTCATTCTAACCGTCCAAAAGGGAAAATTTGTTCCATCAAACAGAGGAACCGTATTGGATGAAGTCCCTTCATAACTTGTAGTGTTTAAGCTTACAGATCTACATTTAAATAAAAGGAACCCACTCTGATACCAATTGTTGAAATTATTCAAATAATTGAGAGGGGGGGTGAATCAGTTATTTCAAAAGCTTAAACTGTTTTCAATATTTAAACCATTATTACTAATTTCATATTTACAGTTATGATAATGCAACAAGTATAACAGAAGGAATGGTGATCATTAATCACACACACATGATAGAGATAGACAATTATTCATCTTTATTTGAGCACCTACTCAAATGAGGCTGCAACCTCTGTTTACAAATTCCTTCTTGCAGAGAGCACCAACCCTCATGTTTTTCCTAGCACACACTAAAATAACATTCTTCAGCTACTACTGGATGAAAGCACCAACTTCCACTTGTATATGCTCCAACTTGTACAGAGAAGACAACATGTTTTTCCTAGCACCACCCTACCACCCTTGTTCCTTAGATTTAAACACGCTCATTAAAATATGTAGAAAAACAGATATAACAATGCATACCAACTCTATTATGATCTACTTTTGGATTTGCTTATGCACCTTTGTTCCCCTCATTATCCCTGTTATAGATATTCTTGAAAGAACTCAGAGTCGTCTTTCATTCCGCAATACCCACTTCGACGACGGTGCATGCACCAGCTCTCTACCTGTAGAGAGCACACACAAATATCTTCACCCGCATTCTCTTATACTTATCAATCTTTGAACCCTTCACATGTTCATATGCATTATTGTTCATTTTCATAACTAATCAAAACCGTTTGATGCCTGAGATAACCCAACAGTGCCAAGATTAAATTGTCCCCACTATTGTAGATCATGTGGTAGAGTGTCGAAGATCTACGGCCAAAATGAATTTCGCTGGTGAAAGAGCATGGAGGATAAAAGGGTAATTGAGTTGCGAAATCTAAAACTAATCGTTGGGATTAGGATCAAGATCAATGAAAGAGATTAATCACCAAAACAGTTTAATGAATGTGAGTTATTTCGCAGGGAGAACTAGCACGAATTAATAAAATCTTGATGTGCACAAAATTTATATAAAATCTACCTCATGATATTTGAGGTCCATCGTCGATCTAGATTTGACGGTCCTCAGCTATTTCACAGATTCAACTAGTAGGTGAGATAACAGCAGAGATGGGAGCGAAATTTTAATGCAATTTAGTTTTGTTCTATTTGGAGTCCACGGTTGATTGAAGTTGGCAGAGATCCAACTTCTGAGGATGATTTCGCTCGTTGAAATAGCCACACTATAAACATAGAGGCTGGACATGAAATTACTTTGAAATCCAGTTCACCACATAATTGGAATCCACTCTTTGTTGAGCACTGCCTGGGAGATTGGTCGGGTTAGCTAGATTTAGCGGTTATGCTAAATTTAAAACTGATGAAATTATGTAACAATCGATGTAAAGACTGCATAAAAGAGGATTCTGGCATTTGATTTTCGCCTTCCGCATTTCGCATTATGCTGGCAAACACCGGGTTGTGGAAACCCATATTATTTTTTACTTTTATTTCTCATCTTCCAAATTTTGTCTTCCACTTTCTGCCTCCCACATTCTACTGGTGGACACCAGTTTGCGGAAACCCATGTTATTTTAGACTTTGATTTCTCATCTTCCCTAGCGGACATCGGGTTGCGAAAACCCATGTTATTTTAGACTTTGATTTCTCATCTTTCGCATTCCTCCTTCCACTTTTCTCCTTCCACTTTTATTTTGAACCATTGATTTCTTTGTGGGTTCACTCCTGACCGTCGGATCTATTCATCATATTTTCTTTCAAGCTTTGTGGGTTTACTCCTGACTGTCAGATCTCTATACAAACCGTTGATTCTTCTGAGTCTTTTTCTTATTTGTTTGAGTCCTCTACTTATCTGGATCATATTCTATGTTTTGCCATCAATGACAACCATATCACAATATGATTTGTTTCCATATGATTGCAATACCTATCATAATTTCAACATTGTCGTGATATCCCTCTGGCTTCGATATGTTTTGTTTTGTTTTGGGCATGTTGGTTAATTCCCTCAGTTGGAGTATGAGGTGACCTTTCTTTGTACTTGGTCGACCCTCTTCTTTTTCTCGGTCCTACTCTCTTTGTGGTGATTTGTCTTATTTGGACTATTGTTCTTTCTTGTTTTGTTCATCTCTCCCGGGCTGTCAGTTTTTAGAACATGTTTCCAGTCTATTTGTACATATACTTTCGATAATTTAAAGTATAACCTTTTTTGTGAGAAAAAAACATCCACTACCTTATGATCACGATTTCATTCATCATTAATAGTCTCATTCCCTTAGTAGATTATTTACATGAGAGAATTAATGTGAAACAAAATCTTCTCATATGAGAATATTAATGTGGAATGAAATCCAAACCATGGGATTTTCCATTGCAATATTAGAAGTTGGCCACAACCTAAAAAATGTCTACAAAGCATAATGCCAAAAGTTTGATAATATTAGTACAAAGTATGAGAAAGTGCTATACATCACTCACATAATTACACCCCAAAGAAAATGTATAGATTAGCAAAACTTTTGGTATAGGTAATCCTTTTTAAATTATCTTTATCTTATAATTATTATGCATATATAAATTTCTTTTCCCAGAAGAAAAATAGTTGTTCCTTGGTATTCATTATGAATCGAAGGTAACTATTACATCACGATATAATCAGTATCCATACTTGGCAATACATACTTGGAAAAAAACAACGAGGCTCAAGACAGTCATAAGTGCCATACAAGAGATCCAGAATAAGAAGACATCATACAATATTAGCTCCTACTAGACCTCCAAGATGTCTAAAGAGAAAACATAAAGATCCCAGAAAGTAGAGTATCCAAGGAAGCGCTCATGGGAAGGTGCAAATATCAAACTCAATGAGGATAAACAAAGTCAACCTCTGACATCCAAATGATGTAAAATACTCAGCCATCCAAACTCAAGAAAAATACCAAAATGGTATAGGAGCAGGAGGAAGCTAACAAGCTCTAAAAGAGCTGAAGCGAACCATTCCCAATAATTTCACCTTTGTAGAATTCAGTGAAGATAAAATAGCTCGCAGCCATGGAGAGCGCTTCCTTGGATAAGCTATCTGCCCTCTTATTGTATTCTCTGTAGACATGAAGAAAGTCTAGAGTGAGAAAGTATGTCTTCAGTTCTCTGATATTGCGACACCATCCATCCAAGTTGAGTGCTGAGAGTGTTGCATTCTCCTTGACCCAGTTAATGATAGCAGGTGAGTCCCCATAAACATGTAGAGATGGGATGCCTAGTTCTTTTGCAAAATATAGTAGTGCCCATAATGCCAAAAGTTTAGATCTGGTGTTTGTGTTGAGCCCACACCCCATCTTAATGCAGAAATAATATTATTGACTAATCAGTAGATGAATGTCAACACTTCCATTCAGATTTGCTGCAACCCCATAAAAAAAACCTGATGGATAGGCTAAAGCTGGGGCCATGCTGATACACATGCGTTTAGATTTCCCTTTTATGATCACAGGATATGTGCGCATCTGATCCACAATTCTATGACAGAGAAGTCTCATATCGGGAGGCGTATCCTCAAATGTTAAACAGTTCCTAGTGAGCCATAGATTCCAAATAATAAATAAAGGCAAATAGAGATATTCCTTCTCTCGATTGAACCAATTTTCCAAATTTACCAGAAAGGAAGGATCATTCCAATGCATCACAATGTGAAGGTTCCTGTTGAGATCGTTGAAAATTTCCTGAGTACATGAGCAGTCAGAGAAAAGGTGATTTACAGATTCCTCTCCATTTCTACACAGGCAGCATCCGTTGGGCCCAACCCAACCTCTCTTTATAATATTATCACATGTATTTATGTGATTTTCCATATAAATCCATGTAAAATAGACCAATTTTAAAGGTACGTTACATGTCTAGATGCAAGTCAGTAGACTTACAGTGGATATAGGGAGCAAGTGAGAAGTAATGAGTTCGTAAGCCAACTTAGTTGAAACAGAACCTGTGGCTTTGTTGAACATCTAGAGAAATGAATCCTTAGTATCCTTAAGTCTAATACATCCATGAGTTAATCCACTTACGTATTAAGTCCACTGATCCTTCCAACATCCACCCAAGTCTAAGTCGCCTACTGTTAACCAGTATGATTGAGAATTTGAACCAGCTCCCAAATTACAAGCATGGTTGAGAGTCGAAATACCATAGTTAATCAAATAATATTTGAGGTCCTCTGAGAGAACAAAGGAGGAGTTCAGACCAACGATAGGATCGACACCTAGCCTAATTCTTTTGCCATCACCAACCTTCCACCCCAATTGCATAGTGATCCAAGAGAGTGATATGATGAAGCCATTCCATAAGTATGAAATACCTTGTACTGGGAAATATTGTTGTTGAAGCAACTTATCCATAGATAAATCTCTTAGATATTTGTGGCCTATGTTATGGCTCCATATTCCCTTACCATTAAGAGAGATCCAATAACTTTTCATTCTGAGAGTAAGACTGAACCATTCTAAATTCTTTATGTTCCACCCATCGTACTCACAGGGTTTAGAAATGGTATGCCAGTTGACTAAATGCATCTTGTGTTTCCCTCCCACATTACCCCAGAGAAAATTAAAAATGGTACGCCCGAGACAACGTAAAAAGGATTTGGGAATCTGAGCTAAGGCAAACCAATACACTACAAGCCCCGTAAGCATAGATCTAATGAGGATCAGCCTACCTCCCAGAGATAATAATCTATAATCTCAGTTGCTAATTCTCCTTTCAAAACATTTAATGATCCAACGCCAATCATTCATGCAATATCCTAGGGGTTTGAGCCGATAGCCAAGATACTTGAAACCAACAGAGATAGGTTCCATTTTGTAAGGCAGTAAGGAGAGAATCTGATCTCTGGTTCCAACATCAGCTTCACTGAACTGGAAGGAGTACTTCTCTATACCAATATTCATACATGTTGTAGAACATAAGAGGTCTAATATTTCCTTACAGCCTTGCCATTCTTCAAGAGTCCCCAGTCCAAACAAGATAACATCGTCTACAAATAGGAGGTGAGTTAAATACAAGCTAGAAGTGACTTTGATCCCAATGATCTTTCCTCTTCTTTGTGCATCAACAATGAGAAGGCTTAGACTTTCTATCACACGGATAAAAAGGAGAGGGGAAAGAGGACATCTTTGTCTGATACCACAAGAGGATGAGGAAAAAATAGATGGGGTACCATTAATAAGGACTGCAAATTTCAACGAGCATACACATCCCATGATCCATTTGACCCCATCTAGAAGTAAGTCGTTTTGTAAGAGAACAAGTCTAAGAAAAGTCTGGTTGACACGATTGAAAGCTTTGACCAGATCCAATTTGAGAACCAACACCTTATGCTTCTTCAACTTGATGGAATGTAGGATTTCCTAAGTGATTCCAACAGGTTCAATAATATGTTTATTATGGAGTAACCCATACTGTTGAGCAGATATGGCCTTGTCAAGAAAATGCTTCAGTCTTGTAGCAACAATATTGGAAATGATCTTGTAGACCAGATTGCAGAGGGAAATAGGTCAAAAATATGCAAAGGTAATAGGCTTATCACACTTCGGGATGAGACTGATGAAAGTGGCATTTAAAGAGCTAATGACCTTCCCCTCCAGCCAAGACTATTCAACATCCCGAAGAATATCAGTCTCCACCAAGTCAAAGAAGCAGAGGAAGAACTCAACCAACCAACCATTAGGCCCAGGGCTCTTATCCTTTTTGAAGCCTTTTAATACTTCTTCTACTTTCGAGAGAGTGATTCCTGAGAGGAATCTATCCCCTTCCTCCGCCTAAACAAAATAGGGAAAGAGACTGATAACTTTCAGTTGATCCACAATATTTGAATTGCAATTGTCTTTAAAAAGTTAAGAGAAGTGTTGTACCCCCAGCTGTTTAAGATGGGCATCCTCTTCTACTAGATCTCTAGCCCGATTCTGGAGAGCCCATATATATTTGGAATTTATTCTAGCTGAGGCATAATAGTGAAAGAACTTAGTATTTGCATCTTCTTCGTTAATCCAATTAGCTCTACTTTTGAGTTTCCAGGTTAAGACCTGGTGAGCTAGGAGATTCTCCTTTCTATACTTCAGCTGGGACAACTGAGCTGCTTCAACATCAAAGAGAATTCCTGAGGTCTAGACAGAGAGAAGAGACTGGATTTATAAGTCAATCTCCAAGATCGTTTTGGCCTTTGCCAATACCTACTTTTTTTCCTAGTCCTTCACAACACATTTGAGCCTCTTGAGTTTGAGGGTGAGAGAAGACATAAAGTCAAGAGAAGGAGAGTGTAGTTCAGTAGACCAAGAAGAATCAACAAGTATAGGGAAGTCTTTATCTTGAAGCCATGTCCGATTGAACTTGAAGGGGTAAAGATGGGAGGAAGGCAGGAAGTTCCATTCCAGGAAAATATGATAGTGGTCAGAAATCTCAGAGTGGGGAGCCCAATTTCTAGAATGATTGAGGGAGGGGAGAAGGGGGGCTGAGAAAAGAAATCTATCCAGCCTTTTGCTCACTCCTTCCAAGCCAACATGACCATTCCTCCAAGTAGGGCCGGGTGATAGGGGAGCCAGATCCACCATATTGGTTGAAGTTACAAGTTGGGAGAAGAAGGGAGCCAAAGTATCAATATGAGCATTTCTACCCTAGATTTTAGCATCTGAGATGGTGAAATTCAAATCTCTAGCAAGGATGAGATTAGGAAAGTAAAAAATGCCACTAGCCAAGACATAGTTCCAAAAAAGTCTCTGTTTAAGTAAGGGCCATAACAGTTTATGATAGAGAAAACATATTCAAGGCCTTTAAACCTAGCTTTGATCAATATACCAGCATAGGAATGAAAGGATTTACAACAAATAAGCTGGGGATTCCAACCAGTAACAAGCCCCCCCACCCCGAGCGTCCTAGAGAGTCAATAGCACAAAATTCCCATCCAGGCTTGATCTTTGAGAACATGCGAAGAGCAATGTAATAATCACACATAGTTTCCTGAATCAAAATCGTATCAGGATTCAAAGAAGAAAACAAAGACTTGAGGGCTTTTTGTTTGGTAAGCCCCCCGAACCCACGAATATTCATGGAAAGAAACTTCATGGGGGAACTTGGTCTGCAGGTGGTAAAGCTCTAAGTGCCTGAGGAGAGGAAAGGTTAGAAGTCCTTGTAGCTGCCTTGATCCCAACAGAAAGGGGCGTGTAGAGGCCAAAGGCTCTGAGATCTTCAGAGGGAGTAGGGGGGTTTTGTTTTTTCTGGACTTTTGAATGGTAAGATTTTCAAATCTGATAGAGTCCATGGGGAGGGTTGAGGGAGAAACATGAGATTTATCATAGAAAATCGAGAGGCACTTGAGGAGAGAGGGATCCATGAAGGAGGAGAAGCTATGGGGCTAGCCATAGAATCCTCAACAATAGGAGAAGTTCTTGGAAGGGGAGGGAAATTCTCCAAAGAGAAGGGAGGGGAAGTATTTGAGGAGGATGAGGGGAGGGAAATACCAAGAGGAGAGGGTAACGAGAGAGAACAAGGAATATGTTGAGTGTTAGTACACTCCAGCTGAGGAACCTTGGAGGAAGAAGAGTGAGGTAATTTGGCCACATTCTCAATATCTTGGATATATAAAAGTTCTCCTTTTGTTAGATCGTCATAAAGCATGGGAGAAGAGGAACCATACAAACTCGCAGGAGAAGGAGAAGCTGTAACATCAGACGAGAGAGAAACAACAAGAGGAGAACGAGAGGGTTGGTCAAAAGACACAAACCCCTTTGCTAAAGGGAGACCATGGAAAAGAGAAGTGCAAGTGTTCCTTAGATGACCAGTTTCATGATAAAAACTGCATCTGAATGACACATTCATATAATCTATCCTTTGGGTGATTATAAGATCATTGCAAACAATATCAATCTCAGCAAGAAGGCCTTTAGGTACATCTAGCTCAACTAAGACCTTATCCATTCTCTTATTGAAAATCAAGTGAAAATCTTTCTCCACAACAACAAACACCCAAGGGTGTTGGCAATACCAATAAAAAAATCCTTGATCCAGAGCGGAAAGGGCAAGGCAGGCAAGAGGACCCATAGGTGCCTTTTAACAACTCTCTCTCTAAGAGGATCGAAGCTGGAGTGCCAACGGCTTAAGACCAGAGATTCATTTTCGATGGTGCATAGGGAGTCCATAATGCGAGTAGCATCCTTGTCTTTAAGAAAGACAAAGACTAACCATTTGTTTGCCAACAAACTGATCATCGAGACATAATTAAGGATGGGTTTCCAATGGAGAGGAGCCCACTCAATCCATTCTTCCTTTTTCAATGAACAATACTCCAATATGCCTACAAGAGCCCTGCTACAGAGAGCTGCCACCTTGTTCATCATAACGTCCCTGCCCGGAACATAACTACGCTTGGAATCAAGAGCATTCAATGCTTTTGACTTTCTGTGAGCATGGTGCGATAAGATAGGATGTGAGTGCGACAAGCCCACACCCCTCGCTGGTGGAAAAGACTGACAAGGGTCCACGGTCCCCATGACAGGTGTCCAGGAAAACAGGACCATAAAGAAGGGGAACCCTAAGCAGTAAGGGCACCCAACTTCGGGTAAAACAAGAACCTCAGTGGAAAAAACCAGGGTGGAGTCATAAAGTAATGGTTTGCCACCAATGACAGTAATAAAGCCATAATAGGTAAGCATAGACAATAAAAAGCTCATCCATAAAGCCCTGGAACCCCATAAGGATGAGCAGAAAAGACCAGGAACCCGAGAAGGGTGAGTAGAAAAACCTAGTACCCAAAAAGGACGAAAGACCAAGTCATACTAGGGAATGTAAAAAATTCCAGCCCCGCAAAGAGGCAATGGTTCGACAGAAAGTCAAATTCCCACTTGTTTTTATACATGGTTAGTACTATGCCCTCCAACAAGGAGGGCAGACTCCATGTGGTCACCTACTGAGAGGGAAGGAGCTAGAAACCCACCACCCTACTCAATGACAAGAAATTCGTAATAGTAACTGAAAAACAAGAACCGATCATGAAAAATACCTTTCTTCAAATGCAGACAGAGCTTAGAGACCATAGCTAAGGTGACTGACAGGAACAAAACAACATTAGGGAGTGAGCCTTAAAAGGCGACAGCGGGTTCGAGACATCCTGAAATACCTAGTACCTCCAAGAAAGGGTGCGCTTCGTGACTTGTGTAGCAAAAACCCAGGACCCAAACAGGAACAACAAGTCCGAGTCAAACCATCCCGTGACTGTAGCCGTGAAACCCAGAGAAAAACAAAGCATGATACAATAAAATACCCCATGGGACTGAGAAAGAGCCACAATAAACAACAAGAGTGACGTCTTAGAAAGCACAAAAGGCAATACAAAGCTCACTAAACCATAAGCCACTACAACTAGAAGCTGATGGGAGAAAACACCATCGTAAAACCCTAGCTAGTTGCAAAAGTCATTCTCCTATGTATATAAAAATTTCACAATACACATACACACAATCATAACATACATACTTGGATACATTTTTATTTTTACTCTAAATAAGACCTTGACCTTTAAATTTGGCAACAACAATCAAATTTGTCCACAAAGTATATCACAAAATCACCACACATATTGAAACGCTCAATAAAAATGAACCAATTACAACCATTTTAAAATTTTTTAGATGAAGTTTCTTGCCATAGGAGTAGAGTGCCACCTAGAGTTTTATTTATTTATTTAATCATATCAATCCAAATAGTAGAGTGCAATTTACTCGTAAATCCATTATGAACCAATTACAACCATTTTAATTTTTATTTTTTTTAGATGAAGTTTCTTGTCATAGGAGTAGAGTGCCACCTAGGGTTTTATTTATTTATTTAATCATATCGATCCAAATAGTAGATTGCAATTTACTCGTAAATCCATTAAAAATCGGAGATGTCCACTTTTTTTAATCCCACAAATATCAACAACTCCAAAACAAAGGACTTGGAAGTTGGGCGCACCTAATCGAGGCGGAGCCAGATTTAAAACCCAAGTCTCGCCTTCTCAAATAGAAACAGAAAGTATGATGGAGAAGAACTAAGGTACAAAAACCAATTGAAGAGAACATTTGAGGTCCGCTCTGATAAATAAGAAAAAAACATATCGGAGCTAAAGATCTCGCTCCTCTGTACCAAGGGGTGTAAACTTCAATTCATTGCAGAGGCGTTCCTGTGCTTCCACTTGGTTATCCGCGAAGGAGTTCAATTCGATTCCCTGCTAGCCATGGTAAGTTATCCTGGAAAATTTAAACATTTTTCATCGAGTGAACTGAGATTTAGCCAAAAAGAAATTCAATAGAGATTGACTACCGAAATAGTGGAATAGGAAAATATTGCTTGGCCGTTATTTTAGATTGGATTTACATGTAAGCTGTAATTGTAAATCGGATTACTTCAGCTAGTTATGTGAAATTTAATGTCATCAAGGGTTTTTGCATCTGGTTAGAGTTTCTTGCACTAAATTTTGATTAAATCCATACTGAATTTGGCTATTTTGTTTGTCGATCTGTAGAAATATAATAGTGAAATAAATCTTTAAGCTGCTTTGGAGATGCATTGTAGTTTCTTTTGATTAGAATTCTAACTTTGTTTGTTTGGACTTGTAGGGTTTTTTAGTGTCATAACTTTGTATTTTGGTACTGGTAGGGTTTTTTAGTATGTAGCTAAATGTTTTTTAGTTCCGCAGGTTTCCAGTTCGAATCATGCTTGTTGAGAGGAAAGCTTTTCATCTTAATCGTTTAGGGGAAATGAGGTTAGATTTTACCTTAGGGGGTTTAGTCGCGAATAAGATTATAACCTGCATTTAGTTAAACATGATGTTTTTTATTTCGTAGTCTGGTCCACGTGCTTTTTGGGGATTAGCAAGCTTTTTGAGTAAAGCAGGTAAAGACTTTGGAGTGCTGGTTTCAAGCTCGAAATTTGAATCATGCTTCTTCAGACAAAACATTGTCTCTGAATCGTTTAGGGTAACTGAGGGTAGATTTGACCTTTGACCTCACTTAGGGTTTATTGCTGCATAAGATTGTATTATGGATCTAGTTAAACATGATGCTTTGATTTCACGGTCCAGTTCACAAGCATTAACCTTTCAGAGGCATAGGACAACCGCACATGGATATGGATCCATAACTAAAAGACCAGACCACTATCTTCAGCAAGGTACCCACTATCATTAGTTTTTCACGTTAATAGGTTACTTTTTAATAGACCTCTTTTCATGTTTTCACGCTCTGGTGTTGAAGAGGTTGCTTGGTTTTTAATACCAGCAAACCCCGTTCAATTTCCTCTCGACTAGTTTATATGCTTTTACATATTTGCTCAGATGTACAATCCCATCTAAAATAAGTTGCATCTTGCCTTTTTGATGATAAAAAAATTCACTTGAGCTATTAGTAAACGTATTGTGTTCTGTTTGAACAGTGGTCTCCTGATGAACTACCAAGTGAACTGTGTATTTTATGGTTTAATTTCTCTGTTATTGTATCTGGTCTCTTAATATATCTAGCTTTTATTTGGAGGAGGGAGTGTGGTTAAACGCCCTTGCTTGTAAGACATTTGTGGGCTAGAATCGTAGAAACATTTGGCTTAGAAGTTGCATTTAACAGGTATTTGTCATGCCAAAATTTCCCTGGGGCTTTGCATCTTGCATCATCTGATTCCTAGGACACACTGCCAAAGGCTTGGTCAACTTTGGATTATCACAAGATATCACAACAAATTGGATGCATTAGCCTGGCAGCATTTTCTGTAGGGGGTTGAACTCAAGTAGTTGTGTAGCAAGTGCACTTGATTTACCATTTTACCACCACCCATTTCTCTAAGTTATCTGGTGTATTGCTTCTTGAGCCACCCTTAATGCAATCAATGGATTTTTAATATAATAGAAGAGCTGCATTGATTATCAAATTTTTTTTTCACTAGCCTTAGTAACAGATAGTCACACATTCATTGAGGAAGCTTTGAAAGCTTTGAATGGAATACAAGTAGGTATTAGGATGAGATATTGCCTTTGGTAGGAGTTAGAAAGTGAGGGTTTTACAATTAGAATTCAAGATATTGAAGGCATCAATTGAATGCATGGTGTGAGGTGATGTCTTATCATAAAATGCTTGGAATTTGAGTGAAAGTTGTCCATATTGATCACTTGTGAATTGTCCACCTCATCCCTAATTGTTGCAAAGGATTGACCACTGAATTAGGGTGTTGCAAATAACATAAGCTCAGAATTGATATTCATTATGACTCACGAGGTTATTATGCAATAATATTCTCAGAGTTTATAACCTGGAAACCACTCAAGAATGCAAACCACACAAACACTCTCTTCTAGGCATGCAAATATACATATTGTAAGCCTTTTTTCGGATAAACAACAAGAGCACATTTTAACTAACATTTTCAAAATTAAATAATTTATAGAGCAAATTTTTTTACATCGTAAGATTTATTGATTTTCAGTGTTTTGAACTTCTAACTCAAGGTTCATCTTCACAAATGATGACCCCTGGACAAAAATGATGTAGATATTAACGCGGCCCTTCTGTTGATGTAATTGTAACTTCGGAATGTATTCATCCGTATTTCTTATGTATTGTAACCCGATGTTTATTCCGGGATGTATTGTAATGTATTTGAGTCATGTCATACCCCAATGTTTATTCCGGGAAGTTTCTATAATGAGAAAGTCATGTCAAGTCATTATGGGTAACCCTCCTATTGGTCAATGGTTAAAGTCCCCACAGTTGTGGGGCCCTTGGGTTATTAGACTATCCTAGTGAAGTCGACCCTAGGTGAGTCATTGTAAGTCGGGGCAATAGTCCCCACCATTGTGTTACCCTCCTATTGGTCAGAGGAGGCAAAGTCCCCACAAGTAGTGGGGCACTAGGGTTATTAGACACTCCTAGAGATCTCTGTTGCTAAATTTCTGTGGTGATAGGTTATTGGTGATGTAATCGGAGAACCACAGTACCGAAATGACCAAGTCGACGTTTCGGATCCATATCAGGATCCATCTTCAGGACAATGTCGAGAGTGAAGAGAGTGAGAATCAATGATATATACTGGGACCAGGTGGAAAAGTCTGAGGTCGGCTGCGGAGGCTAGGGTTGTTAGGTTGAAAATTCTTTTTTAATTTAATTTAAAATCCAAAATGTGCGGAAAATATAAAAAAGAAAATGTTTATAATGCTAAAAGTTCAACTGCTAAATTAGGGCAATAATAAAAGTTTTATTAAAAACTATAGGACAAACTAAATGTCAAAAGGTATATTTATTATTATTAATAAATTATTTATTAACCAAT
>LPNX010403301.1:228386-245246 GCA_001517045.1 Pseudotsuga menziesii
ATTATGTATGATCAACTGGATCTTTAACAGATCTCATTCTTTTCTTAATGGTCTCTAGGGGTTTGAACGCGGTCGTAATGTTGTTCTTAATGAGAATTCTAGAGATCTTATCAGTCACCCCTTGTATATACGGTAAGTAAGCTCGTGGGTTGGTGGTGGTCCTGTTGTCAGAGGTTTTCAAACCCTTAAGGCTATTGTTGTGGTTTTTGCTAAGGGTCTTCATGATGATATTGTGTTTGTAGCCTATGTTCGTGAAGACTTCTTTGAGGTGGTCTTTCTCCTTTTTAATATGTTCCGAATCCGCGATCCTCGAGGCTCTCACTGCCAGGGTATTGAGAACACCTATCTTTTGGGAAGGATGGTGGTGAGAGTCTGCATGGAGGTAGCTATCCGTGTGCGTCTTTTTACGGAACACCTCATGTACAAGAGTGCCGTCTTCTTTTCTCGTAAGGAGGACATCTAGAAATGGGATGCTCCCATTTTCGTCAAGTTCCATTGTGAATTTGATGTTGGGGGAGATACCATTGAGGTGTGTTAGGAATTTCCTTAGTTCATCTCCACCATGTGGCCAAACCACATTCGTATCATCCACATACCTCTTCCATCTTGATGGTTTTAGAGGATAGGAGTCTAGGGCATCTTTCTCAAATTTTTCCATAAAGAGGTTAGCAACAATGGGTGAGAGGGGGGATCCCATAGCTACACCTGTGGTTTGCTCATAAAATTCACCTCGGAAGCTGAAGAAAGTTGACCTTAGGCAAATTTCCACCTGGTCCCAGTATATATCATTGATTCTCACTCTCTTCACTCTCGACATTGTCCTGAAGATGGATCCTGATATGGATCCGAAACGTCGACTTGGTCATTTTGGTACTGTGGTTTCTCCGATTACATCACCAACTCCTAGAGATGTCGGCTCTAGTAAGTAATTGTTAAGTGAGGCGGACATGTTGGAGTGGGTTCCAAGTGAACGGAAGAATATAAATAGAGAGTGAGAGCCTCTCTATTTATCATACTTGACACACACTCACTCATTGGGGTGCATGAGTGAGAGAGGAGAAGCTCTCTCAGTGTGAGAGAGAGAGACTGCTGCTTTCGGGAGATCATCTTACTGTTTTCCGGTTTTACCTTTGGTGCTGATTCTATCTCTGAGGAAGTTGCGGGGTTTTCTCCTTTATGGTTTCCTCGAGGAAAATTCTTTGTTTCTTGTCTCTTGTGTTGTGCTTGTGTTTTATTGCTGTGCATGTTATTCTCTCAGTTAAAGATCCTAAGATCATAATGGTAGCTTATATGATAAAAATCTAACACCGTCCTCATAATATATATGCAGATTCTTCTTCAAAGTGCTTTAATAATAGCAAAGGAGATGACCAACTTCAGATGATTGCTGTTGTCTTTTTATGTTATGTTTTGTATAATTAGTTTCCACATATCACTGACCTTCCACCCATATCCTCTGTTGAGAGTCTGAGATTATTGCCAATTTTTTCTATTTCCATGGCCTGTCCAAGAGTCTAACTTGCCTTTGGTATAGCGGTTAACAGTTGCAATTGCTTTGGCCTCCTCGATACAGATGTGATGATTAGTATTTAATGAATGTTCCATGAGTGTTGATCATTCCATGGGACTGTGAGAAATGTCTGCAGCATGTTCTTTAAGGCTCATTTGTATCAAGAGACCTAGTTCTGGTGCTTTAGCTTTTGTGATGATTCGCATGCCTTATGTGTACATTGGGTTTACCGTTTAGGAATTATCATAAACTGAAATCTTGGGATAGTAGACAGTATCAGTTTGTTTGTGTGCAAAGAACCTTAATAGATAAAAGATAAACTTTAAAATTACAATTTCATTCACATAATAATCAACACCAAGATTCTAGAGAACACCCTTAAGGTAGGGTAACACCATCATTTGCTCCTCATGGAAGGAATCACTCCACAAACCATGCTTGTTATAGTATAATATCCAACATTCCCAACACAATGATATGCATGTGTGTTCTCATGAGTATTCCTAGGGCCTATGCCAACTACCCCTTGTTATTCCATTTGTGCCACCAACTACCTAGTGGACCTTACTCTTAGTATGGGCCATTACATTATTATTGATTTCACATACCAATAACTTAGTTCAAAGTGGGCCTTATTCCATGTGTCATTGAGTATGGTCACATTCCATTAATTATTCTTTCTATGTATTCTACATTCCATCTTCCTTCAAATGTTTTGTCTTTGAATCATGAGTATAAGCCATGTGATAGGATCTGTTAAGCAATGTAGTCAACTAGTACCAAGCATGAGCATCCATCTATCTTGGTGATATTCAGACATGGGGTTAGCTTTTGTTATACAACTAGACTAAATATAAAAAGATTAAAATGTAAATATACATATATATAATAATAATAGAATGAAATATTAAATGTAGTTAAAATATTTAGATAAAAGGTGTGACTTTATGAATAGTCACTTCTAAGACCCGATCACGACATATATACTGTCGGGGATCTCTATTGTAATGAGCATCATTGGACATTTTATAATAAATGCATTTATTCTTTTTATATCGTGTTTTTTTCTTGCTTCACGTGGTATTAGAGCCACTGATGCCTGCCCTCCTCTAGATTGTCCATCCTCTGTCGCTCTCTCTTTCCACCAGCTCCTGTGCCCATTGTTCACACTTCCCCCACTTTAACCATGACACTCCATCCCTCTACCACAACCCCCGCTTATCCTCTGTGTGCTCTTTTGTGCAGTTCATCTCAACTCGCTTGACCATTTCCCTTGCTATGTTTCTCGACTCCCTCACGCCCTGTGCACCTCCTCTTATTGCGCCTTCCTTCTGCCTGCATGCCATCACCCCACCCTCGCCTCCACTCCCTCATCTGCATCGCTCTAGACCTCTATTTAGTGCCCTCATCGCGACCCTCTTTTCATCTTCCTTCTCTGCTAGCCCTTCCCCTCGCATCCCCTACTCCTTCCCTCATTTCGTTCCACCCTCCTCTTTCAGCCTTCTGTTTTGCGCTGCTTTCTCCCCTTTCGATCCTTGTCCTCTGCTGCAGCCTCCCTTGTCTCGCTCCAACCCCCACTCCAACTACCCCCTCGTCCTCCTACGTGCATGCCTCTCACTGCTCGTTGTTCTTACCTCCTCGCTGCTCGACCGCCAAATTTCCCTTGCATATAGCTCCTCTCTACCCACATTATTTTATTTATTGCAGTCATAATACTATCTAATATTATTATGTTAAATTGATAATTATTATTTTTATTAAATTTTTTATAATTAGAAAAGTCATGGCTGGTTGGGAACAGACAACCATTAAAATTAAGTTGAGATTCAACATAGAAAAAATACCAGTTGTCACTAGAAAGGGAGATATCAACGTTAGATTGGACCAACTTGACGAAAAAATCAACAAAAGTATGCAAAGTTCAAGGTGGAAATCGAAAAAAATAATAACGCATAATCGTTAATCGTCACTGGACTCAAGGAAGGAATAGAGCAAGGCATCAATGCGTTGAAGGCAGATCAAAAGAAAAGTCAAGAGTATCTCGACAATATCTTGGCCAGATTACAACTGCATACCTCGGGTCCCCCACCTAACTATAACCCACCACTAGACTCTTTCAATACACCTCATCCAAACACTCCCAAAATGCCAGAACATCAAGACATGATGCCTCCCCATGGAGTCCCTTTCTTTAACATTCTATCAATATCAGTCCCCCCATCACACGGATATCAGATAAGGGTAAAACTAGAATTACCCAAATACGATGGTGACGAAAAACAATGCATTGCATGGATCAATAAAGTAGAAGAATACTTTGACATCCATAACATACAATACGATAGTAAGAAGATTAAACATGCCACCATGCAATTGGTGGGTAACGCATACAATTGGTACATGTGGTGGAAGACTACGACGAGGGTCTGTTCCTTCAATTAGAATAACTTTAAAAATGATCTTCTTAAAAGGTTTCAAGGCGTAACCAAGAAATATTTTTGTGCTAAGATCACCAGATTGCAGCAAAAAGGTAGTGTAGATGAGCACATGTTTGAATGGGAGCTTTGGCAACCCGAGTTCTAGAACTAACATAACTAACAGATGACAAACGACTGCAAACACACATACATGGACTAAAACCACACATTCAAGATGAGTTAGAATTACATAAAATTTATACCATGGAGAAGGCAAGATGTAAGGCTAAGATCATCGAGAACGTTCAAAAGATCCTCTCAGATTAGTTTCAACAAAAAACTACTCCAAAAGGAAACCTCTCTAGTCAGCAAATACGAGAACTTCAAAATATACGCCCCCACATTTAAGGGAAGGAGCAAAACGTAGTTTGGAGGCCTAGAGGATAAAGGAAGGAAAGTGCAAATATTTTGGAGAAAAGTGGGATCCTAAGCATAAATGTTTGCAAAAGAGCAACCCCCAAAATTTTTATGCCTGTGAGGCTGAAGAAGAAGATGAATCTGAAAGTGAAGAATCAAGTGAGGATGATACTGGAAGTCAACATGACTGCCACTTAGAAATAGAAGATAATACGCCAAAAATATCATTAGCCACCATTACAGGGATATCCCAACCTCAAACATTGAAGCTAAAGGGACATATCATAAACAATAATGTTTCGATTCTCATAGATATGTGTAATATCCCCTGATTTATAAACATTATTGTAATATAAAATCTCGATTGTATATTTTTTAATGAGTTTGACTGACTTTGGAGTCTGTCCAAACGGTCCCCAAAGGATAGTTGTAACCGTTACATTTTGCCTTTAATGAAAATCTGAATGAGAGGGACAAGCCATGTTAAAGAGGAGATTATGTGTGCAAGAATGGGAGAGCTAGAGTAAAACCCTAGGGAAGTACACCAAGCGTCGAAACGCCTTAATGGCGCTGGACAGACCCTGGAGAAATCAGGGCACAGTGGTTGATAAGGATTCAATGATAAATGAACCGTAGATGTGGGATGAGATCGGACAGACCCTGGAAGATCAAGGAACACAGTGGTTGACATGGATTCCTTGGGGAATGGACTGTAGCTACAAAGTAAGACCTAGGAAACCAAACTATAAGTAAGCATATGCGAGGAGGCAGGACGTTGGGAAAGAATGAACTCTTGTTGTGTGAGCACTCTGTGTTAGGCAAGAGTTGAGAGAAATACTTGCTGCATGAGCACTCTGTGTTAGTGTTAGGCAAGTGATTTCTGCCTGAAAACTGAACTGAGGTTAGCTGTCTTCACTCTTGGCACACATAGTTTAGCTTGGGGGTGATTAAGGACAGAGCAAATCTGTGCCTAATCTACGGTTGGGTGGAACGTGGCTGTTCCCCTTTCACTGCGGCTCGCTTTACAACCAGGTTCCATTATTGGGTTTTGTTTCTGCAAATCTATTGAGCTCAAGGTATGTTTGTGTATATGTAAGCATGTGTTTCAATATCAATAAAATGATAGATAACAACTTCAGATTTATTGATGGGAATGACGCTTATGAACTGGTGTATGCTCATATGACTATGTTTGCATTTGTTATGTAGTGCACTAATGTATGATACCCTGCTCTGTTAAACCAAGCTGTGACTGCAATGACTCCCTAGTAGAGTAATACACATACTCTATTTGATGTTTTGTATTTGGGTTTTATCATTCTCCAAAGAGAAGTATTCATGCTTTGTTAGGAATGTTTATGACTGCATTGGCTGCATAGATCACTGAAGATGTAATGCACCTACTCTGTTTTAATTCATTGTAACTTGTATGTTGATATAGTCTCCTGGAAAGGGTTACTCCTGCTTGGTTGAAGGTTTGTAACTGTATTTAGATACATGGCTTCTGAGGTTATATAAGCCATGCTCTGTTCTAAAGGTTTGAGGTTCTCCCCTTGGTCACTTGACCTTTCTAATTGCTGGAAATTTTGCTTTGTGGTGAGCTACTTGGATGTGTTATTGATCTACTGTCAAAAACCAGTGGTAAGGGACCTGAAGGGGAAGCCTGAGTGTTGTTCGGGGTTAAACCCTTCCTAGCCTAGGGAAGCCCCTGTATAAGACCTGTGGTCCATAAATGAAGTAAAAATGGTGAAGGAAAGTGTGGTAAACTAGCCACTAAACCCACTTCAGAATTCATAAGCTTGAATTCAACCTTAAGTAACGAACTCAGCCTAAGTTTGTAAGGCCACCAAAGGTGAACCATCCCTGGGTTTCCCCTAAGGAAACACACAGTAGAACAGTGTAAAAATTACAAGGAAAGAAAGTTATTAAGTTTATGTGCTTTTTGCAAATCCGTAATCCGCATTGTAGAAGCGGAATTGTGGAAGGGTAAATTTTGGAACGGATCACGGGCTTTCCGCAATCCATATCCCGTATCTAATCCAGATCGACGGTCGGGGTTGATTCCGCAAGGAATCAACAATACGAAAGGAGTTGTGCGGAAAGCAGAAGTCAAAATGTAACGATCTTAAGTGTTTCCGCATCGTGGAAAGCGGGAAGCAGAAGGTAAAAATGTATAAATTATAAGAGTTTTCACAATCCGGAGTGCAAAAAGCGAAAAGGCAAAGTGGTTAAGTGTAAAGGTTTTCGCAACCCGCAATCTGCATTGGGGAATGCGGAAAGCTGAAATGATAAGTGTTGAAATGTAAGGATTTTTGTGACCCGCAATCCGCATTGAGGAATGCGGAAAGCAGAAAAGAGAACGGTAAAAATGGATTGAGTTTAAGGACTCCGCAATCCGCATTGCGAGATGCAGAATGCGAAAAGTGGAAGAAAAATATAAACAAAATATGGGGTTTCCGCAATTTGTAATCCGCATTGCGGAATGCGGAAGGCGGGAAGTGAGAGTAATATAAAGAAAAGATGGGATTTCCGTAATCTGCCTTGCGGAATGCGGAAAGCGGAAGAGAAAACATAAAGTAAATATAAGTTTTCCGCAATCTGAAATCTGCATTGCGGAAGCGAAAATGCAGAAGGGTAAGATCTGAAAAGAATTAAGCAAGTTTCGCAACCCGCAATCCGCATTGCGGAAGCGGAGTTGCGGAAGGAAGTTTAATTTGCGGAAAGGACTATTACAGAAACAATTAAACTTAAGAATGAATGTTATAGGAAGATTCATGGCCCATGTCTTATGTGAAAAAAGTTTTTTTTATGCAATGTTTAGCAGGTTATATGGGTATGTTGCAATATGGGTAGTACCCATAACTTTATTAATGCTAATCTTTCTAAGATATTCAACATATTTGTATACCTAGTGCCTCACATGAAGGTATGGTAGCAGATGGTAAGAAGATTCAAAATGTGGGAAGGTGTCACAAGGTTAAATTACAAATGCAAAAGTATAACCAGAATTTGACTTCTTTGCAGTACCTCTCGGAGGAGCAGAGGTGGTGCTGGGTATTCAATGGTTGCAAACATTAGGTACTTACTTCTCTAACCATCAAGAGCACTTCTTCAAGTTCAAGTGGCTAGGGAAAAAGTACAAATTGTATGATTTCCAACCACCCCCAACACAATTGATTACATCCCATAAAATGGAAAGGCTAATTCGAAAAGGAGCACCTGCTTACATGATTCAATGTTAAGAGATGGAGTTGCTATCATGTGAAGGGGATGACTTCAAACCACTAGAAATGCAGGAGCTAATTCGAAAAACACACTAAGCTGTTCCAAGACCTTTCGATGAAGCTTCCACCAAACACGAAGACTGGACACATAATTGATGTGGAACCAAGGGTAAAACCTGTCAATATCAAACCATACAGATATCCACATCACCATAAAACATAGATTGAAAGGCTAACCCAAGATTTGTTAAGATGTGGTGTCATTTAAAAGAGCAGAAGCCCTTATGCATCTCCATTAGTGTTAGTTCGAAAGAAGGATGGATCGTTTAGGTTTTGCATAGATTACAGAGGGATGGACAAGATAACAATCAAGAATAAATTCCTTATCCATTCATCGATGAGATGTTGGATGAACTTCATGGAGCTAAATATTTCTCGAAATTAGATTTGAGCTCAGGGTTTTATCAAATCATGGTTAAATTAGAAGATGTAGCAAAAATTGCCTTCCGTACTCATGAGGGCCATTATGAGTTCAAGGTAATGCCTTTGGACTAACAAACGATCCAACAACATTTCAAGCCACAATGAATGAATTGTTCCAACCATATTTGAGAAAGTTCGTATTAGTATTTTTTGATGATATCCTCTTATATAGCAAAACTTGGAAAGAGCATCTCCAACACTTAGATCAAGTACTCGCCATTTTGGTAGAACATCAATTCTATGCAAAAATGTTAAAATGCACTTTTGGAAAGGAAGAAGTGGACTATCTTGGCCATATAATATCAAAGGGAGGAGTCAAGGTTCATCCAAGTGGCCCAATCCAAATAACATCTCTAAATTGAGAGGATTTCTAGGCTTGATGAGATATTATCAAAGATTTGTAAAAAAATTTGCCCATAAGACTGCCACTCCAACAAATCTATTGAAGAAAAATTCATTTCAATGGAATGATGAAGCAAAAAAATGTTTTGAAGCATTGAAAAACATTATGTCATCAATGCCAGTATTAGCAACACCAGACTTCACTAAACCCTTTGTAGTTGAATGCGATGCTTCAGGATTTGGGATAGGAGCAATCTTGATGCAAGAAGGTCATCCAATAGCATTTGAAAACTGAAATCTCAAGAAGAGAGAAATTCTGAAGTCTACATACGATAAAGAAATGCTTGCCATTATAGATGCCTTAGTGAAATGGCGAGAATGCCTTCTAGGGAGCAAAATCTTGATAAGAATGGACCACAATAGTCTTCAATATCTCTTACAACAAAAAACATTGTCAACGAAACAACATAAATGGATCTCTAAAAGATGAAGAAGTCAAAACCTATGCGATTTTAGTTGTAGTTTCAGATCGGTTGGATGAAATTCGTGGTGAATATGTGAAGGAACTAGACATATGTGCCTTAATTGATGATCCTAATCGAAGTCCAAAGTTTGAATGTGGGAATGACATCCTTTGGTAAAAAGGAAGGATCTATTTAAGCCCAACATCAAGGTTTAAAACTAAGGTTTTAATGGAGTCCCATCATTCACCAACCGTAGGTCATGTAGGTTTTTTCATAACTTACTACAATGCCAAGCAATCATTCTTTTGGAAGGGAATGTATAAAGACATTCAAAAGTATGTAGCAGAGTGACATATGTCAAAAAAACAAAAGTGAGTGTGTCATGACACCAGGGCTACTCCAACCACTACACATTCCAAACTAGAAGTGGGAGGAAATCTCCATCGATTTCATCGAAGGATTACCTTTATCCGAAGGCAAGGATAAAATCTTAGTGGTAGTGGATCGACTAACGAAATATGCACATTTTATGGGTATAAAGAAAATTGACTCCGTTAAACAAATCGCTGAAGTATTCTGTAAAAATATTTACAAATTACATGGGTTTCCAAAAATCATTGTTAGTGACAGAGATGCCAAATTCACAAGCAATTCCTGGAAGCAATTCTGCAAACAAATTGGGATCACTCTTAACATGAGTTTAGCTGATCATCCACATACAGACGGACAAACAAAAGTTGTCCACAAATGTTTGGAAGCCTATCTTCGTAGTTTCGTCACTGATAAGCAAAACAAATGGTTACAATGATTACATCTTGTAGAATGGTGGTATAACTCTACCTATCACACGTCATCCAAGATGACACCTTTCCAAGCATTGTACGGTTATGAACCTCCTAGATGGAAGGAAATCGTTCAAGGTGATGCAAAAGTACTTGCAGTAAAAAGTCAACTTGAAGAAAATCAAAGAGTAATTGAAGTACTCAACGATAATTTAACTATGGCACAAAATCGTATGAAGCAGCAAGCAGATCAACATAGATCAAAAAGAGGGTTTGAAGTAGCAGATTGGGTATTTGTTAGACTTCAGCCATACATGCAAGCAATTGTCTCTTAAGCAACAAGGAAAGAATAAATTGGCCCCCAAGTTTTATGGACCATATCAAATTATCTGAAAGATTAGTCTAGTAGCATATGAATTGAAGTTACCAGTCAAGAGTAGAATTCACATTGTTTTTCATGTTTCGAATCTTAAAAAACTGTTGGGTCAACATTAGTCTGCTTAGATGACACTTCCTACCTTGGACGAAGAAGGGAAGTTTGTTCTAGAACCAGAAGCCGTCGTCGACATCAGAGAAAGAAGATTATGTTCTCGAATAATTAAATAATACCTTTTTAAGTGGAAGAATTGTCCAGAAGAAGATGGTTCATGGGAGACAAAGAAGTTCATCCAGCAGCACCCGTCATTGCCTTGCTTCGAGGACAAAGCATTTTAAAAGTTTAGGGCAATGTTATACATAAATAACTAGACTAAATATACAAAGATTAAGATGTAAATATACATATATATAATAATAATAGAATGAGATATTAAATGTAGTTAAATATTAAGATAAAAGGTGTGACTTTACGAATAGTCACTTCTAAGACCCAATGAAGTCATATATATTGTCGGGGATCTCTATTGTAACGAGCATCATTGGACATTTTATAATAATTATTAATTACATTTATTTTTATTATATCGTGTTTTTTTCCTGCTTCAGCTTCTTCCATGCCGCTTCGATCTCAACTATGGTTGCTCCTTTGGTTCCCTACTGTCTTTGTGCTATTTTGATATCCCCACTCATTGCTTTTATTCTGCCCTGTACTTCTAAACTGGGTGCTTTTCTGGTTTCATGTAGGTCCATGGTAGCTTTGCTAATGCTTGCGGCCTTGCCTTGATGAATGTTTTTTCTCATGGTGGCATGGGAAGATATGCAACAACCTTAGCTATTTCTGTTTTCTTTGACACTTCACCCTGTTGTTCCTGAATGTTGCTACTTAGATGCTTCTTCCTTTTTATGCACTTTCTGGGGCGTCCCTTCAGGTGCTTCTGTGGGATCTTCTTGTGATTCATCCCCAGATTCTTCATCTGATGTATCTGTGGGATCTGCAACTAATTTCTTTGCAATGACTTCTTCAGGTGTTGCCTTCGGACTTTGTTATCTAAGAAGAGAAATATCCTGCAATATAATTTCCCTTGTCTTGTACCACAACTTCATAAAAATAAATTGCACATTAATATTTACCATACCCAATGAGTATGGCCATTACATTAACTAATGAACAAAGTAATATTGTGACTATTGCCAATAGTTGTACTGTGTTAAACAAATCCGATATCTTAAATCTTTTTGTAATTGTAAAGTATCTCCTAGTAGATTTTAAAAGGTGGCTGGTGAATGTGCATATCTTAGATATTTAGGAGCAGATTCCTTTTTTTGTTTAATATATTTTTTATTTATTTGTTTTTAATGTTGTCGTGGCATTTTTCATTATGGAATCTACACGTGCCTCAGAATTTTCATTCATCAAGAAAATACATCCATATGAAAATGCTGTCAATAATTCTTGTTAATAGCTTATGTTTTCTGATCTCCAACTTATAAGTCATAACTATGATTTTCTAATAACCTGTAAGATACCACTTTGTGATTCTCACATTTACATTTTCAAAATGCATTGTTTGTTTTTACCTAAGTTGCCAGGAAACTTGGGTACGGGTCGGGGACGGGGACGGGGACGGGGATGCCACTTTTTGAAACAGGGTACTGGGGTATGTCGGGGGTATTGTGTGTGTGTGTATATATATATAATAAAAAATGAAACAGTCACATCATACATGCGTATTTCATATTTCTTCCTAAATTATGAATCATGATTCATAATTATAGATTCAATGATTATTTGAACAATGAACATTCACATTGAAAATTTGAAACATAAAATTTTTGATAAGTCATAGACTCAGTGGATATCAATTGGAAGATTGGAAGTTACATAAAGTTTGATAAATCATTGTACCAGGGAACTGTAACAAACAGTCAAACTCAGACCTGAAAGTACACTTGAAATCTTATTTTAAACACCTATTTGTATTGTTGTTACAGGCAATAAAAAATTGCATATTGCCAAATATATTCCTGGGTTGATGTGAGTGTATTTCTCAGTATTAAATACATATGTATATTTTTTATGTGCACATTTGGTAGTCAAATTATGTTCCATGAGTGCTGAACACAAAAGCATAAACACATTCATTGTAAATCAATGCAAAATCAGTCTACAAGATTTGGACAACATTCAGTGGAATTTGAACAGTGTTGTAAAGGGTTTGACTAAGTCATGAACTAGACTCCATATGCATTTAGCAAAAAATTAGTTCAGATTTGGTTGGGGGTCATTATATTTTAATTTTCCCCAGTGGATTGCATTTTACTGATTCGGCCATACCCTTGGGGTACCCAAACATGGGGTACGAAGTACCCTTTCGCCTTTAAGTACCCCTTTTTTTATAATGGCGTCTCGGGTATGTGGAGCCAATATGTGGGGTACGACAGGGTACGGCAGGAGATGCACCTTACGAGTACCCAAGTACCTGGTACAGGTACCCGGTATGGGTACGTGTACCCTTCCCCTGGGTACGGGTACCCTAGCTACATAGGTTTTTACCTTGTGGGTAAATGTAGACAACCAGTTGCTTTTATGGAATTGCCATGGAAGGCAGAGTTGTCATTGTTCCTTCACGATAGTCTATAAGGAATTGCTTGAACAGACTGCTTTGGACTTGTTTGCATATATTGTTTGTTTTAACTAGATAATATGGTTTATGTGCTTTGTACGCTCTGGCCTTGAATGGTAGAATGCTATGATTTAGTGTACACATGCAGATTGTGCCTTCAATATCCTTGTTTAGAATGCTCTTGTTGCTAATGGTATCTGATTTCCCCCCTCTTAGATTTCAGTAGAATTTTCTTTTGTGGGTAAATGTAGACAACCAGTTGCTTTTATGGAATTGCCATGGAAGGCAGAGTTGTCATTGTTCCTTCACGATAGTCTATAAGGAATTGCTTGAACAGACTGCTTTGGACTTGTTTGCATATATTGTTTGTTTTAACTAGATAATATGGTTTATGTGCTTTGTACGCTCTGGCCTTGAATAGTAGAATGCTATGATTTAGTGTACACATGCAGATTGTGCTTTCAATATCCTTGTCTAGAATGCTCTTGTTGCTAATGGTATCTGATTTCCCCCCTCTTAGATTTCAGTAGAATTTTCTTTGACAATTGTGGGGGCTTTAGAGGAAGTGTTGGAAGTGGGAGGTGATTGGAAAGTATTTTGAAAACTAGTCTCTGATGGAACCTGGGGAATGCATTTACATTTTCAGCATATATAAATGAGAAATTGTGAATTGTCTTATATATTGTTTTGTTAATTCATGTTCTATCAATTTAAAAATATGAAAAATGAAAAGTACTCTGCTACCGTTTTAAATGCTCACATTTTTTATGCCTTCCTGGCCAGGAGTGAATGATATAATTTTTTTTCCTTTTACACTATATTTTAGTATAAATGCCATTTTCTTTATGCGTTTGTTGTAGAGTATACAGTTTTAAATTTTCTTGTGCTGCTGTTGGCAAACTATTTGAATCTATGTCCTTGATGTATGAGTTGTCTGCTTCTATTTTCTTCTCTGAATGTTCCTTTACATATTTTGGACAGGAAGGCAGACATGGGCAAAATCAAGGTCAGGAACCAGGAGAGACAACTCAGAGCACTGCGGATATGACTGCTTTTGTAAGTGAGCAAGTTTGTATTACCAAATTATCATCAGTAGTATAGGAAAACCCGATTTATATTGATAACCATGATTTTTCTAGTATATCTTGTACACAATCTCAAAGGAGCACTTGAAACCTTTCCAAGCTAAAGTCTAAATTGAAAACCTGAAAAAATTATTCAACAAAATATGTAGAATATATGAAGAGACACAGACGGATATAAGAGATTGTATTTATCATTATTAATTTATTTTTAAAATAACATACAAAGTTGCTGTATTTATATCAGGCAAGTTCTTTATTCTCATTATGAACCTTTTGCCTGATCTCTTTATAAAACTATCTCTTAATATGTTGACTTAATAGTATATTAGCTCTAGCTTTTTACTCTCTGTGTTACAGGATCCACCGCCCTAGTTTGTAGGATCCATCATGAAAGCAGATCCCCTAGAGAAGAAAATGGATCTTGAGTCCATGAAATGGATTCTGTGGAAAATGAAACAAATCTCAAAGTTCTAAACGGATCCTGAAACTTTTAGTGCTTTTGTGACCCACTAATCCCCTCAGAATTCAATTTTTAATGAAAATTTCCAAAACCCTAAACCCAATTTCTCATCAAGGTCTGACCTATTCTTATGTCAAGATCTGCTCTCTAGCTCTCAAGGTCTACTCGCAAGGTTTCCATTTGATCTATCATTAAGGTCAATGTCTGATCTATTGTTATTAGCTACGTTGTTGCTCACTTCACCCTGTTAGACACTGATAGGGGGGGTGAATCAGTGTAAAGCCAATATTAAAACTTTTCTTAGCTTGACACAATTAATTACCAATTCATCATTCTACCAATCTCATAATCATTTCATAAACATCTTTCACTTCATCATTCACATAGCAGAAGCATTTAAATCATCAAGAACCATAACACTAAGAACATAACACCATATAATTTTGTAATCTTTTTGTATTAGTTTTGGTCCGGCTATAACCGTTAGGTAAAATCGGCACCTACTGATACAAAGAGCACCTACTCTGCATCCAGGACCCTGCCTGGTTTTCTTAGACCCTGCTAAGAAGGGTTTGAGGTATCCTAATCTTAAAAGCAAGACAAGCTTGCTTTTAGAATTAAAGCTTACTGTCACATCAACATCATCTGTTTCTTCAATCTGTTCTGCTGCTGGTCAATACTGCTGATCATCTGCTCATCACCCTCATTAAGACTGCTGCAACACACTTCTCAATCTTCTTTGTTCATCAACATGTGTTCTTCAGTCATCTTGTGTTAGTTTTTCAACAATTAAGCTAGCATTATGATCGTAGGATCTTTTCACTGAGAGAATAACAAGTACAACAATAAAACATGAGCACATCACAAGAGACAAGAGACACAAAGAGTTTTTCTCGGGGAAACCATAAAGGAGAAAACCCCGCAACTTCCTCTAAGATAGAATCAACACCAAAACAGTAAGAGATCTCCCAAAACAACAGCAGCCTTCTGTCTTCTGTCAAGCCAAAGTATTTCCTTCTCCAAAGGCGCGCCACACTTGAGAGAGCAAGTGAGTAATTCACAAGTGACAAATAGAGAGACTCACCCTCTCTATTTATATTAGTCCGTTCACTTGAATTACCATTTCACACGTAGGCTCGACCTAATAATTACTACTCGAGTCTACACCTTAATTAGTGTATAATAACTCAAGTGCCCCTAAACTGTGGGGACTTACCTAATGACTTGATATGACTTGTTTACATTATTAATCCTCTCGATCGGAACATCGGGGTAAGACAACATGACTCAAATACATAATAGAAACATCCCGGAATAAACATCGGGTTACAATACATGAAATACATAGAAGAATACATTCTGAAGTTACATATACATCAACATCTTGTTCATTTGCTCACTGCTGCTCAACAACCTCTGTACTCTAGTCACTGTCAAATCATTAAGGTTTGCTCAACAATCTTCTGCTTTGCTCATCAACCATGTCAACACTGCTGGTCGAGTTGATCAGTCTCTACTCATCAACCATGTCAAAACTGCCCATCAATACTGCTGCTCAATTTTTGTCAATCTACTCATCATTCTCTGTTGCTCATCGATACAGCTGATCATCTACTCATCAGGGGTACGAGTCATCATCATACATTTCATCATCAAGGTGAATGTATCATGTGTATAGAGCAACATCATAGCATCATCATCATCATATGCAACATCATATCATCATAGGGCTTGTATTATAAGGCATCATCAGCATCATAGCATCATCATCATCATATGCAACATCATATCATCATAGGGCTTGTATTATAAGGCATCATCAGCATCATAGCATCATCATCATCATATGCAACATCATATCATCATAGGGCTTGTATTATAAGGCATCATCAGCATCATATCATCATGTACATGTGTATGCATTGTATATGCATCATCCTCATATGGAGCATAGGAGAGCAGCATGCATGTTCATCATTATAGGATACATCTTCATACTATATCATACCTATGTTGCCAGGAAACGTGGGTACAGGGACGGGTACGGGTATAGGTACAACACTTTTTGAAACAGGGTACATCGGGGTAATATATATAATATATATATAATATATATTAAAAATAAAACTGAAACATGTCACAGTCACATGACTCACATGATACATCATGATCCAATGATCCATACATGCACATTGCATATTCACTTTCAGATTTCGTCATTGATTCATTGAACAATGAAAATTCACAATTCACATTGAAAATTCAAAACATTCAAACATAAATTAAAATAAGTTATAATATATTAATGACAAATGTATGTCCATGACTCCTTGGGTCCTTTCAACATTGTCAAACTACATTCAAAATTTGCTTAATGGCATTTTTCAGTCATGAAATAGAAAGATCAAAATAGTGAAACTGAACAATGAACAAAATAGTAAATTTGGCTTCTTCAAGCCATGTCATCAACAACTATATGACTAGTCTACAATAATTTTGTAGTATGATTAGGCGGTAAAACAATATCACATGGCTATTTTACAACCAACAATTAGCAGCTTTGAAAAAGATAGAAAAAGTTTTTTCAATTGCATATGAAGTTAAGGTATAAACAATTGCACTAAAAGAATGCTACGTCAGTCCTCTCTATGTTGAATCATTTGTAGCTACTTCA